>PVIJ01004103.1:40146-122986 GCA_004024925.1 Scalopus aquaticus | reverse complement strand
GGGGAGGATAAGGGCACAAAATGGAAGAGAGGAGAATACAGGGGACCATGGAGATGGATCACGGGTGAATTGGTGGTGGGCTGCCCAAGGGGAATACAAAATGTAAAAGACATAAATAACAATAAAAATAAACAAAAAAAATTCTATATAACATAAAAAAAAATAAAAAAAATAAATGGACAGAAGAGCTAAAAAGCCACTTCTCCAAAGAAGAAAAGCAAATGGCCAACAGGTACATGAAAAAATGTTCAACATCACTTATTATCAAGGACATGCAAATCAAAACCACAATGAGATACCACCTCACACCTGTGAGGATGGCACACATTAAAAATACAGGCAACAACAAATGCTGGAAAGGATGTGGAGAAAAAGGATCTCTTCTACACTGCTGGTGGGAATGCGAACTGGTCCAACCACTATGGAAAGCTGTATGGTGATTCTTCAAACTGCTAAAAATGGAGCTCCCATATGTCCCAGCAATACCACTTTTGGGAATTTACCCAAAGGACACAAAAACACTAATCCAAAAGGATACATGCACGCATATGTTCATTGCAGCACTGTTTACAATAGCAAAGGTATGGAAGCAACCCAGATGTCCAAAAATAGACGATTGGATCAAGAAGATGTGGTACATATACACAATGGAATACTATTCAGCATTCAAAGAAGATAAACACATGGAATTTGCAGTGACATGGATGGAACTAGAGGGGATCATACTCAGCAAAATAAGCCAGAAAGAAAGAGAAAAATATTGAATGGTTTCACTTATAACAGGACTATAGGGAAACCAAATAGGAGAGAGACACTCAGCGGGAGGGGTGGGGGGCAGTGGGGGCGGGGAGGGAGAGAATAAAGGCACAAAATGGAGTAGAAAATGACACAAGGGACCAGGGAGATATATCACGGGTGAATTGCTGGTGGGTTACCCAAGGGGAATACAAAATGTGAAAGATATAAATAACAATAAAAAAATATTAAAAAAATAAAATTAAATAAAAATTAAAAAAAAAGATGACCAGTTCAACAACTTGCTGCAGGGTGATGCGAAACAAGCATGGAATGCTTTTCACCTAGTGTCTACAAACTTTCTTGGGAATGTTAGGGCAGAAAACTACAAGGAACTGGTAAAGACATGCTGATGCAGTATTAGAAACTTGGCTGTAATATGTCTCTAAAGATCCACTTCCTTCATTCCCATCTGGATTTCTTCCCTGAAAACTGAGGTATGGCTAGTGATGAACATGGTGAACGTTTTCATCAAGATATCGCATCAATGAAACAAAAATACCAGGGAAAATGGTCCACTACAATGCTGGCTGACTACTGCTGGACACTCCCCATAGATGCTCCTGAACAGCTGTACAAGAGACAAGCGAAGAAATCGAAGAAGTAGTCTATGACTTGATTTTTTTTAAAGATATTAACGTAGGCCTATTGCTATTGGCATGCATTTCATGATGTAAACATTCATTTATCAAAGATTACAAATAACACTAGAACCAAAATTAGAATTTGACTGTCATATTCGTGTTGACCACATACAAATTGATAGGAAATGACTAATTTTATTTCAGTAACATGACTTTTGTAAAAACTTGTTGACCAGTGTTAGCTTTTCTTAAGTCCACTGTCCATTTTGTGGCAGTGTGGCCCAATTTCCACAAACCCACTTTTATGATTCCCCTGAATTTCTCTCAGAGTATTTGAAACTAGAGTAGACCCTTGCAACCTTTAGTAGTGCTGGCAACCTGTCAACATTATCAGTCATTATTTATTTTTTTCTATTAAGCACTGGATGGAAAAGTTACTCTCTTACTTCCTAGCAATAAACTGTAATCTTTCAGATAGCCAAATTGTTAACATAATGTTCCTCTTTTTTAGAGAGAAATTTCTTTTAAAATGTCAGAGAAAAATAGTTTCATAGATTAAAAAACTCATTCATGGCATGCCCAAACTTGTCACTACTTGAGTTTCCATCTGTATTTGCTTATTTCTCTTTTTGCTTTCTTTTCATGTTTACCAATGGCTCTCCATTTCTGTTTGTAAAGAAACAAACCAGACATTTAAAGTTGAAGAGGCATCTTGTGTAGTTAGAAAAACAAGAAGAGGATAAATCGTTACTTAGTGTTTGATTTGTGCCAAATGCTTATTCTAGAGAGTTCTACTGTGTGAAAAGCTTCCCTTTTTTGGAGTCTAAACATGTTTATTATTTATTTATTTGTTTGCTTAATTTTTGGTTGACTGCTGGGCAGATTAATTAATAAAAATATGTAATATTTGGGTAAACAAATGCCACAGTACTACTGCCTTGTATAAAGTAAGGAAGTCATCAGTATGGATATATAGTAAAAAGTAAGAAGACATTGGTGTGCTAGTGCTTTACAAAAATCTATGGCAAAATGCCTGTCATTGTTTGTAGATGTCCGATGTCTGTCAATACTTTGTATAGTGTTTTAATGATTAGTCTTCATGCTTTTGCATTTGTGGTAGATATGTCAGTCTATCTTTGTTTAAATAGATTAACTTTACTACATTAAACAAACATGTGTGGAGATATGTACATAGAAATCACTCAGTATTTATACTGGTTAGATCAGGTGATTGGATTGAGGCTCTGGGTTTGTTATGTTAGAGCATATGGGCAAGTTGTGAGGCTAGGAAAGATGTATGGTGTTTTCAATTTCCTTCTAATTATAGAATCTTATCTACATCAATAAAAGTTTATATTTAACTTTGTAAGAATTGTATATGGTGAGCAAGATAATTGTATGCACCCATGCATCTGCAAAACATAAATTAGATTTTGATAAGAAGTAAATTGATTCTTGGTAAAGTTCTGAATGTTAATGGGATAAAAATTCCCATCTGACTCTAACCATTTTCTATTCTTGCAGTATCTTTTTCAGTGATATAAAACTGACTTTTTTTTTTTTTTGGCACCCACATATAGCAAATAACTGTGAAACATTTCAAACCTCAAAGTGACACTAAAACTGTGAAGTATGAAATGGAAGTGCCAGAGCGTGTGAGACACATTGCATAGCACTGTTCAGTAATTCAGTGTGTGCATGCAGGAGAAATGACAACACCACTGCAAGATGCGACATGATTAATGTTACAAAAATTAATAAATAAAAACAATCTTCATTTGCAAACACTCCCTAATGCCTTAAAGTTACCACCTTCTATGTTTGGTAGTCTTGCCTGAGTAATTACACCCTTCTTACCCTTGAATTGCTTTTGTGAGGAATAAAATTATAAATTCATATCATTCTTGCTATGTCAAGGTCACTAAATGGTTGTGATAAATGGCTATGTTATTTTAGGCTTTTCCTTGAATGCTTGTATTTCATACTCTGCCCCAAGTAAGTGAAGGTAATTAGCTTTTGTCATTATATTCGTTGGCTTATCTTTATCTGTCCCCCATCTCTGATTAGTGTTCCCTTCCTCGGTTTCTTCTGACTATATTTTAGGTAGGGTTGAATGAGTTCTTTGAATTCTCAAAATCTAATTTAAGGCCTATCTTAGATAATCCCTAGGTATTTACTTACTTCTCAGACTCACTTCATATATTTGTATGTCTTCTGGTAAGCATTTTCAGAAGTATTTGGGATATTACCAAATCTCCTATATTCCCTAAATCGGACACAATGGGAAAGAAAAATGAATTTCCATCCTAGATGTCCTTAGTGGATATAGAAGTCCTACTACTATGGAATAAAGCAAATGCTGATGATTTTTTTTTTGTTTCAGTGAAAAGTAAAAGAGGCAATAAAAATATTAATGTCAGCAGCAATAGTTTCTTGTTTTTTGAATGCTTACAAACTGTGCTTTAGATGCATTTAGCATACCGTAGTCTAATCTGCAGTGCTCAGGAATATCATTCACCAGATTTATTTATATGTTTATTTATTTATTTAATTATGGTGATATTGGGGTACCCTCATCAGTATTATCACCATAGTGCACACACCACCAACTCACCCATATTCCACCACCATAGATCATTGTACTTCCTTCCCTCTTTGTTCTTTCTCATCCCCTACCCCTCCCCTCCTTGGTGTTTCAGTTCTATAGTCATCTATTAAGGGTTCGTTTTTCAGTTACTTTATACTCCATGCATCAGTGACTCCATCAGTATTTATCTTTTTCCTCCTAACTTATTTCACTTAACATTATCCTTTCAAGCTTTATCATGTTGCTGCAAATGGCATGAGTTTATCTTTTTTCATTGTTGAGTAGTATTCCATTATGTATATATACTACATCTTCTTGATCCATTCATCTGTTCTGGGCACTTAGGTTGTTTGCTTAGTTTAGCTGTAGTAAGTTGTGCTGCAATAAACATGGGAGTTCAAATTTCCTTTCGAATTAGTATTTTTGAATTTTTTGGATAAATGACTACGAATAGAATTACTGGGTCAAATGGCAGATCCATGTTTAATATTTTGAGACTCTTCCATATGGCTTTTCCTTAGGGCTGGACCAGTTTTCATTCCCTGCCGCAGAGGTAAGAGGGTTTCTTGTTCTCCACATCCTCTCCAGCACTTGTTTCCTGTCCTTTTGATATAAACCATTCTCACAGTTGTGAGATGGTGTCTCATTGTGGTCTTGATTTTTACTTCTCTAATAACAAGTGAGTGTCACTCACCAGTTCTAAAAATAAGGAAACTAAAGCTCAGAGAGGCTAAGCAACTTACTCTAGACCAGTGATGGAGCAGCAAACTCAGTCTTTTGACCCAGATGGTCACCTTAAACATATCACATCTCTGGTATGGTACATTTCCTAAAGGTCTGAATATTTATTGGGGTGTATTAAAAGTAAACCCCCTCTTGTTCTGAGGGATATTACAATAATGATTAATGTGAGAGGAGTTAGTAGGTTCCCAGTTGTAAGCTAAAGGAAACTATTGCTGAGGTGTTCAACTGAAGCCATAAATCAGAAAATGGTCTTCCTCATTGATGAGGGAGTGAAGGGAGAGAAGGGTAGTAACTTTACAGAGTTATATTTAAGGAGTTGCTATAAAAGCAATGAGTTTCAAACATTAAGAGTTGTCTAGGGCCTCCCCAGTGGCGCAGCGGTTAAGCACTGCGCTGTGGAGCTGTTGGCAGCGGCGACGCGAGTTCGATGCCCGGCCGGGGAGAATCCCACATGGCGCAGCAGACCTCTCCTGCCTTGCCCACTGCTCCCCTCAGCAGTGTATTTCTGATCTGCCTGTTCTGCTACCCGCTCTGTCTCTGGTGAACCTTCTCACTGCCCCACGCCTCTGGCCTGTACCCCAACTTGTATGTATAAATAAAAAAAATAAATCTTTAAAAAAAAAAAGAGTTGTCTAGAGGGTGAGGAGTTAAAAATGTTTAGCCTAGAAAACAACTTTGAGGGGCCAGATTAATTACCTGGCTAAAGAAGACTCATACATGTATAAGTCAGTTTTTTAGTCATATAAGTCATCAGTGAATGAATATGTCAGTCCTGCTTATGTTAAGATTGTATTCTCTGTCTGTATTCTCTGACAGAGAATCCATCCTCTATCCTGCTGAGAGATGTGAGATTTCTAGTTCAAAGACAGACTTTAAGTACTTGGAGATAATCTTACCCCAGCTTCCCAAGCCTTACCTCCTCTTGGGGCAGCAATGAGGGCAGATGTGCCCACATGTACAGCAGACTTAGTAGCATAGAAAAGGAATTCTGGAATTCTGAATCTTAAGAACTTATTTAGGTCAATTGGTATTTTGTCCTTTCTCCCCTACAGAGAGTTGGAGGATGGCAAAGGAGGTCGGAAAGAGGGAAAGGAGGATGAAGGCACGGAGGAGAGAGAAAACAAGTGCTTTAAAAATGCAAGCAAATACCTTCTATGCAGAGGAGGTGAAATGGAAGTTCCCGTGTTTTGGGGAATGTAAATTAATGACTCCAGGGAGGTGTCTCTAAATCTCTCCTTAACTTCCATAACTTATTTGCTAGTCATGTATTCTCTAACCTGGTGCCAGAATTCCTTGCTCAGAAAGCTGTAATAGTGCAGAAATGTGAAAATATTCATGGGGAATTTTCTCCTGATACTTCTTTTAATTTCCCTTAAGGGAGAGATCAAGATTGTCTGACTAGAGATATGCACCAGTATTTTTTCCATCAGGTGGACCAGAGCCCAGTAAGCCCAAGCAAAGGCTCAGATTTGCTAGAATCATTGAACTGTAGTCACATCTTTTATTTTTTGGGAGGGAGTTGTTGTTGGAGAGGATGGTCCAAGAAGATTAATATAAACACTTTTCTCCTGGGCAATTTTGTTAAGCCTCTGGCTATGATATTTACTTGTTGGATATTCAGCTATTTCTCTAGGGAATAACTGGTATTATTTTCCTTTTGGAGGAAGGATATATGCTACCTAATTTGCCAAAGGCTCAATGAATGCTGTTGTATTTTATGACTGGGTAAGAAAGAGGGACATGAATACTTGGTAGAGAAGTTTTAGGCACAGGAATATTTATTTGGCATAATATGACTTTGTGTTTTATTATCAATTTGTTGTGCTGTTACTAAAAGTTTATGTACTTAATATGATATATTTTGGCAGCACTTTATCTTATGGCACATATTAGCCTTTACTTTATAACATATTATGTAACTGCCTTATCGCTAACATAGAGTGTATCAATGTCATATTGTTATTGTCATCATACAGCATTAGCATAACTGATTTTACTTATTACCTATCAGATATTCTGCTAACTACTTTGCATGCATCGTTCACCCAGCCCTTATGGCAATCTGCTATCATCATATGCATTTTCACAGTGAAGAAGTTGAACTCAGAGACTTGATGTCATTTGCTGAGGGTCATACTGATAATAAGTTGTAAAGTTCAAATTCTATCCATGCAAGCCTATCTGTGTTCTTCACTGCTTGCTTCTCTGAATTATCCCTAATAGTCTGTCCACTTGGAGCAGAAAGTTCAGGTTGTTGTAATAGCATATCAGTTAGCCTAATAATTTGCCCCCGGTAGACATTGAATTGATTACAGTTTAGCAAATTGTTTTAGTTTATTGAAGTTTTATAATCTTTGTCTTCCTTTTCATTATTATTACACAATTATTTTAGATTTATAAAAATAGTTATTTATTTTATTACATTTTGTACTATTTTTTATGCATTGTACTATTTTTTTTATACAAAGGAATTAAGTGTTACTGGCAAAACATGAATTTATTTTAGTACTTTATGCTGACATCATAGAGAATGTTGTACTCTTTTGTATTTACTTAAGCCATGTCTTGGTACCTGGTTGAGTTTTATTTGTTTATTCAATATTTATTGAGTGCCTAGTATGCTGGTTTAGGCAATGAGGCATTGTTCAATAAATGAATGAATTTCTCTTTTACTGTATAATTAATGGAATATAATCCTTTGGAAATTGTGATGAATTTCTCTTTTTACTTATTAACCACTTTGGCTGTTGGCACAAGGTTGAAGGAGGCCAGTCCCTAGTAATTACATTAGTTAAATATTATTTGTAGGATAATAATACCTACATGAAGATGGAAAGAGAAATATATAATGAAATTTGAAGTATTCAGACTATGTAGCACAAATGCTTTTTCCGCCTTTCTGAGATGGAATCTGAAATTCATTACTACTATACCTAGTGAAATATTAATAAATTATTTCATTTATTCAATTAATATTCATTGAGCAACTAATTTGTAATGCTATGTGTGAGTTAGAAAGGTAATGAAAAACAGACCAGGGGAAGAATTCATTCATTCAGTAATTATTTACTGATCATGTATATATGCCAGTCACTCTTCTGACACTTCTGACACAACTATATACTGTGAAAATAGAGCTTACCTTCTGCTGGGTGAAGATAAGCAAGAAGCAAACCAACAGATAAATAAGATAGTCACAAAGTGATGATTATAACTTAAGGGAATAAGAAGGATGTAACAGACTGTTGGAACCTACTTTAGATGCCGACGTCATTAAGGCATTTCTCAGGACCTTATGTTGATCTAAGGTCTGAAGGAGAGGAGAACCAGTGGTGTGCAGGTAAAATGTCTCTCAGTGCAATCTGAATTGGGAGTGGACTGAAGCGTGAATGGGAGTGAAGTGAAAGCAGTCTGTATAGACAACCAATTTAAACATTTTGTCATAAACCAGAGAAATTGAACAGTAGCAAGAGAAGTTTTTGTTGTGTATTGCGCTGTAATGAGGATCACACTAAGAGGTTATTAAAGTTAAGACCTTTTATTTAACCTTGGTCAGTTCCTTCACCATCACCTCCTTTATCATTATCAGTACTATTTATTTCAAATCTTTGCCACTCTCCTGGAGACCCTTGGCAAGTTTCCGTCTCATTCTCTCAGTTAATGACCTCACTTCCTACTGCAAGGGTAAAATAAAGGTCTTTTTGGTGAACTCATTGGTAACTTATCAGTAGTCACCTACCTTGGAACTAGAAGGGATCATGCTCAGTGAAATAAGTCAGAAGGAGAAAGAAAAATGTCTAGTGATATCACTTATTGGAGGAATATGAGAAAGCCAAACAAGAAATCAGAAGGAGAAAATAGCACACAAAACACAAACAAAAGCAAAAACCAGCAGGCAACCACAAATAAGAGACATTCTACAGGGGAGGGGGAGGAAGAGAGACCAAAATAGGGGCAAAAAGAGCACAAGGGGACTATGGTGATGGTTCACGGGTGAATTGGTGGTGGGAAACCTATGGGGGATGCACAGTAATGTAAAAGATATAAATTAACTTAAAAAATACAGTAAAAAATATAGTGAAAAAAAAAGAAAAATATGGCTCTTTTCTCTAGCTATGGTTAAATTCTATCCTATCTCTTCCCTTTTCTGCCAGGAACCATCCTCACCTAATATATATTATTCACTGTCTTCTATCTCCACTTTCTCCTTTCCTATAATTATATAAGCAAATTAGTTTCTCCCATCCTCAAACTATACTTTCTCAAATTTATGTCTTTGTAATGATCATTTAATCTCTCTTCCCTTCAAGTCACACTTCTTGAAAGTACAGTTTACTTTTAATATCTCCAAATAATTTTATTCCTTCAAGCCTGTGAAATTTTACTTCCATTTCCATATTCGCATTAAGTTGTCTGCTGATAACCTCCCAGTGACAAAAGGTAAAGGATGTTTCATTCCTTGTGTTAAATTTATGAAATAATGGAAATAAGTTTTCATAGCACTGCAATTGGAATTATTCAGTTATTTGTGTATCATTTATTTAACTTAATTCACCAGAAATTGCCTTCATAATCTTCAGGTTACTTCTTTTATCTTTGATGCCTAGTAGACTGTCTGTCATGTTATAGGCATTTGGTAAATATTTATTGAATGAATGATTAATAAGTGGATGATGGATAAGAACACAATTCCTGTCCTCAGGAGACCAATAAAGAGTTCACAATCTAGTGAGAAATTGGCATTCTGTATAACACACATGTGCTGGAAATTCCAACAGTAGAAAATCATGTGACATCCACCAGCCCACACAGTAGAATGTGAAATGTCAGTTATTGCAATCTGTCATTCTTGACTAATGAATCTGTCTATGAATTTGAAACACTAAGTTTTAAATTTTATGATAACTTCATATGAAATTGAATACAATTTAAAAATTGGGTCTTCAAAAGAGATAAAGGTGAGAAAAGTACTTTAAAATCACTCAATGTGTGAAATCTAAAATCTCATTTTTTGAATGAAAATGATTTGAATTTAACCCGTGAAAAACACTCCCATAGTTTGAGTAAAAGAGACCTTAGTGCTCATTTAGGTCAACTATTTTTGTGAAATAAAATCCCCTTTATAATGTTTTCTAGAACGTTCTTGTCCATACTAACTTTTATGGCATCCAATTTCTAAATTATTAAGGTAAAGGTCTAGAAAATTAGTCCGTTTACTGGTTCAGTTTAACTGTTTAAGTTTGACTTTCTTTAGACAACTGAATAATAGCTCCTTTTTTGGAGGGGGAGGGGGAGAAAAATAGGGATTCTTTATGAAGTTTGGGGGAAATGGGAATCAAATGAAGGGGGAACGTTTACAGTACTTATTATATCTGAGAAAAATTTGAAATAAATTAATCCAAGTCACTGGCAAACAAAGTGATACTAAAAATCCTATGTAACAATAAAAGGTGTTAGCTATTTTATTTACTGTTTCACATAACAAATGTTTGATGAATGCACTGGGCATTATAATGAGGTGTACTGAGCATTCAAAGTGAATAAATCCCAGTTCGTATAATCACAGAGAATACAGACTAATAAGGAGGAGATGGGATAAGGAAATGAGTATAGCAAATTGTTTTAATGTTAAGACAGATAACAAATGGCATCAAGTGAGCTGAGTCTTGAAAAGTGAATGACTAGGGGCCTCCCTGGTGGCGCAGTGGTTAAGCGCTGTGTTGTGGAGCTGTCAGCAGCAGCAATGCGAGTTCGATGCCCGGCCGGGGAGATTTCCACATGGCACGGCACACCTCTCCTGCCTTGTTCGCTGCTTCCCTCAGCAGTGTATTTCCGTCTATCTGTCTGTTCTGCTCGCCACTCTGTCTCTGGTGAGCCCTCCTGCCGCCCCACGCCTCTGGCCTGTACCCCAGCGTGTATGTATAAATAAATAAATCTTAAAAAAAAGTGAATGACTAGCAAAGTGGGGAAAAAATATTACAGACTTTCCTGCATTCAACAGATTTTTATAGAGCACTTGAGAATCTAAAATGGGAAAATGCCAAAGAACAAATCTAAAGAGGTATCTTAGAGCAGAGTCCAGCTTCTATCTCTGTGTGTACATGTATCTGGTGGTCTTGAGCTTTCATTTTTATTGGGCCTTGCATGATCCAGGCACTTATATAATCCCAATACACAGTGGTACTGGTAATACCAATGCAAGGTGGAAGTCAGGCCAGATAATCCTCCAAATATGAGACCCCTTTAAAAAGGTGAGGCCTTCAAAAGGGACCAAAGCAATAAAATGAAAAGCTTTGCTTTGTTAGAAGGAAATGACAAAGAAACTGACTCTGAGGGAAGAAAAAAGAGAAGTTTCCTCATGATTCATAAACACCTCAGACTGAACAGATATTACCATACCTCACAAAACTCTAAAGTGAGAAATAGTTTAACATTATTAGAGTTGAAAGTTCTCTCAGCTGTCTCAAGGAAGACAAATTATTTCTTGAAGAAAGTCTTAATCCCAAGTTGAAAATAATTCCCATTTCTATGCTTTATGAAGTCAGAATTTAAAAAAAAAATTCAACCAACTACGTGAATGAAGGCATTTGGTGTCTACATGTGAGTGTCATACCTAGTTCTCTAGCTCCCTCAAACTGAAGAATGCAAACCTTGAACTCTTACTGTGAGAGAAACTATGTTAACAAAGCCAATGAGTGTGGGTGCTCTGTTGGCAGGCGTGGTGTGGTGACATACATCAGAGACAGTGTTAACCTAGTCCCCTAAATCACAGAAAGTATTGTAAACCAGTGTTACTAGAATTAAAACAAACAAACCAAAAAAACAACAGCAAACTAAAGGAGATGTGTCAAAGTGGAACAGGATCTGACTGGCCAAGTTTGGCATTATGAGCATTAAGAATAGTGATAGAGTAGATAAAATAAAGTAGGTAAAATAAACGTCTTTGTGTCACCACTCACTGGTAACTTAGGCAGTCACCTAAAACTTACCGACCTTCTCTTAAGAGAAAACGGTTCTTCTCTCTAGTTGATGTACCCACCACTAAAACATCCATAGTCCACCACCATATTCCATCGTGCTCCTTCCCCACTTTATTCTCACCTCTTACCTTCTTCCTCCTCTGGATACTTCAGTACTATACTCAGCTTCCAAGGGTTAGTTTTAATTAATTTATTTTTTAAAGATTTATTTATTTATGCATACAAGCTGGGGTATAGGCCAGAGGCAAGGGGTGGTGAGGGAGGTCACCAGAGACAGAGTGGGGAGCAGCACAGTCAGATCGACGGAAATTCACTGCTGAGGGGAGCAGCGGGCAAGGGAGGAGAGATCTGCTCTGCCATGTGGGATTCTCCCTGGCTGTGCAATGAACTCATGTCGCTGCTGCTGCCGACAGTTCCACAGCACAGCGCTTAACCTCTGCGCCACCAGGGAGGCCCACAAGGGTTAGTTTTTAAATTGTGCCTTACCTGATCCTTTGTTTGGTTTTCTCTATGTTTCATGTATGAGTATCTTCTTTGATCACTGAGCAGTATTTCATTGCGTATATATACTATACTTTCTCGATGTACTCATCTGTTTTTGGGTAGTTTGTTTCTATAGCTTGGCTGTTGTAAATTGTGCTGCAATGATCATGGGAGTGTATTCTGTATTCTAATTAGTGTTTTGTATTCTGTGGGTAGATACCTAGAAGTGAAATTTCTTCTGCATAGTGAGAAAATTGCAACTAAAATTAAGACACACTACTGAATGGGGAAAATATTTTCAAACCGTACGTCTGACAAAAGGCTGATATCAGAGATCTATAAAGAACTCATACAAATCAACAAAAAGAAAACAGAAGGACAATTTAAAAAATGGACAGGTGAGCTAAAGAAGACATTTCTCCAGAGAAGACATGCAGGTGGCCAGCAGGCACATGAAAAATTGTTCATCATCACTTATCATCTGGGAAGGGCAAATCAAAACCTCAGTGAGATGCCATCTCACTCCTGTAAGGCCCATGTGAAAAAGACCAGAAACAATAAATTCTGGTGACAAGTATGTGGAGAAAATGGAACCCTCTTACATTGTTGGTGGGAAGGTAGAATGATTCAGCCCTTATGAAAAACACTATGAAATTTTCTCAAAAGATTAAAAATGAATTTGCCATACAAACTTACTAGTCTTAATGCTATGTTTAACTTCTATCACTTTTTTCTTTCGTGATAACTTTACTTTCTTTAACATCATTATCAAATTCATTTCCTAGATCTTTGTTTTGCACATCTAGTGACCTTTTCTCTCTCTCATTTTCTTTCCCTTTCTGTGGTGATTTTCACTGTTAGATTGTCCATTGAGAGTGGAAATCTTGTTTATTAATCATCATAGTCTACATTTTCTCTCTATTGGAGTTAGCATAGCAATGCTCACTAAATGGATATTCCCTAAATAAATAAAATAAGCAAATGTGAATACTGAGTATTATAGTGATTAAGAATGCAGACTCTGTGGCTTAGAAAATTGGCTCTGCCTACTGATGGTTGTAGATCCTTGGGAAAGTGGATCATTGTTTCTCTGCTTCAGTTTCTTCTGTTAAATGGGGATAATTGTGCCTAATTTACTGGGTGGTTATGAAAATAAAATATGATCATCCATATGTAGCAATTAGCACACCTAGCATATGGCAATGCTTTTGTATGTTCCATTATTAAAACTCAAACTTACACATTCTTTGTCTACTTCTTCACTTTCATGTACTGTTTCTCTACCCACCATGTATCTTTACATAGTGTGTCTTTTGATTCCTGTGGATGCCTTAGAAGGTAAGCAAGATAAAACTTCCCTTCTTTCCCTGAACTGGCCCCTGAGACTCCATACATTTCTGAGGGATACTAGAGTGAGGAAGAGTGAATACAAATTCAGAGGGATATAGATTTGAGCCTGGCTCTGCATCTTCTAAAACTGTTGTTTGATATGTTGAAGGGGATAATCATAACCACCCCCCCAAAAAAAAAACCCCGGAAATGTTCTGAGTTTTAAGTGAGATAATTTATGGGCATGCTAACCAACACACCTGTTATTTTATAGTCAATAAATATTATTAACATCTTCCATTTCTCCGAAATAGTCATAGTCTATGTTATATAATTTGAATTCTGAATTACATAATGCTGTCAACTGAGCTATCCTATTTGTTAACATTGAGAAACCAACTACTTTGTAAATCTTTCTAAAACAAAGTGTTTCATATGCCCTCTGGAACTTTAAGCTGATTAATGTCTTTAATATATTTGAGCTAGTACTAGAAGATGCTTAATTGACAAATGACTACATATTTTGTTATGTTTTAAACTAAATGTTAGTTGTACAAAATAGAAAGTATTAGGCACTTAAAGCAATTATGTAAATTCCTCTTTAGACTCTAACAACTTGATTTTTTTTTTTTAAGTAGAACCTTGCTGTTTTTGGACTTCAGTCTTAACTTCCTAGCAAATAGATGAGATTTCTGGCGCACTCAGTGTTCCTACTTATATTAACTAATGATTGCTAAATTATTTTAAAATAGCAGGTTCTTATATACACAGTAACAATCTTGATGATAGTGCTGACAGTAATGCTGATATGTATAAAGAAGGCTGTTTGTATTCATTGGTATGTGCTGTGCTGTTGCAGACATTTCTCTGGAAGCTATCTCTTTTCTGATATATGCAGTTCATTTACTCTTTACTTTCAGTCCTAAATTTTAGTAATTGCAAAACATCTAAGGAGCATGGGGTGATAAAAACCATGCAAATGTGTTTTTAGAGTATCTTTGTGTTACTAATTTCTTGGAAAAATATTGTACCTCTTGTTATTAAAAAATCTGTGATTTGCAATTTAATTTGAAAAATACACTTAGAACTTGAAAACTTATGGTATACAATTAGAGTTTTTTTTTTTTTAAATTTCAGAACAAGTTAAACTGGGTGAAATACTAACTGATATTGAAGCAGTAAGTAAAAGAATGGAGAAAGAAAAGCAGCACCACCCTTTGAAGCCCAGGTAATATGTAAATAGTTAACCTGTAGAAAATATATACTCCTACTTTGCCAGTATTTCCTGACCAATTGTTAATGGTTTCTCAAGTCTATTAACACCCCAGGCACAAGGCTAATTTATCCTTCTGTTTGAGTCCCTCAAAGTGTATCAATTATCAAAATTTTAGTTTTCAGTTCAATTAACTTTTGAACTGGAGGATGTCTGAGTAGTTAAGCAAACCATCTGGGTTTTACAGTGCATAAGCTCAAATCCAATTTGTGGCTTTCTTGAGAGAAATGCCATATTTTATGATAATATTATATAAGTCTGGAATTTTAACAACTCATCTGCAGTAATTATGGAGCAGAGTTAAGCTGTAATTTTTCTTTTTTAATTCAACAATTTAAACTTTAGTCTTTTGCTAGCAGAAGGTGAGGCTGATCCTACAGAGCCTAGTTTGAAGGCAGGAATTTGAGCTTTGTGATGCTTTCCAAAGATGTTGTAAGAGGGGTCAGTTACTTTCTTGAATTACTGCGATTTTTAGCATCATCATCTCCTAGATACCTTTACAATTGTGTAGATAATTATTGGCCCCAAAACCACAGATACAACCTTTAAAGGCCCTTCAGCACATAGTGTAGCAACATTTATACTTGCAGAATGTAAATACTGCTCTTGTGAGATATATTTTTCCGTGGTCTGTTTTACATTAACTTATTATATAACATGGTCAGAAATTTGAGGTAATTCACAGTTAAAAATAATAGAAATTGGAAAGTCTTGCCATAGCTATAAAGAATGTTATAATGAAAGTCATGAGTCTTTCAACATTTTTTCTTGTGATCTGAGCTTAACAGGACAAGATTCATCCTCAGAAGTAGCCAGTTTCTTGGCTTAAATGTAATATGATACTCAAATTTGAAAGAGTGGATGTGTTTACAGCTTCAAAACTGAGGTTTTTTTTTTTCTCATTCTCAGTGAAGATATTAAATTTAATGGATTTTATTGGGAATTTACCAGTTTAAAAATTTCCTTTCTGCCTTTACTTAATTTGACCCAAGACCTAGGTTGGTCTAGCAGAATGATAGATGCTGAGAGAGTAGTTGATAAATATAGCCAAGTAGTTTAGAATTTCCAGTAAGCTTTTAATAACTAGAAAAAAACTCATTTGAAAACTTAACCATTTTCAGGATATTTAGATGGAGCCCATAATTCAGGGAAGAATAATTATGACTTAGGGACAAAGTGCAGCACTCATTAAAAATAAATCTCACCAGGTATACTATCTTTCAGTTAGCCTTTCTTAGTAGAGTTGAATATTTCCCAAAGAATTGTTTCTTCTTCATATGGTGGAAGATAAAGGTCTCTTGACACTCTCTCTTCCCATTTTTAATGAAAACATGTCCTGCTTAATGAGGAAGATCAACACCCTTTGAAATTAAGAGAAAGTGCATGTACTTCCAGTGACAACCTAGGGCACATAAAGCCTGAACTTCAATCCACCTGGGTGACCTTGCCTTTATTTATAGCTGGCTTGTGGCAGTGACTTGTTGCCTACCTGAGCAGTGAGCTTCATTTCATTAATGTTAAAAGTGTGATGGCATGTGGAGGGAAAGACAAATATGTGTTAAGGGACATGGTGACTCAGGTTTTTGGAAAATCTGTGCTTAACTAGGCAAATAAAGTGTCATTAGACTAAAACTTATTCTGAAATCTATTTCATCATATAATAAAGATAAGGACATTTAGCAATGAGAACATGAGCAACAGAAAGGAAAATATCATCAATGAAAAATCAAGAAAGGGACTACTAACGATGCAGGCGCAGACTGTAGGTCAAATTGGCATAAATTGCTTAACTCTCTGTGAGACTCTTGGATGGCTTCTGTTCAAGACAAACAGGCCCCCATGAGAGGAGTTTTATATATATAGAACCACTCAAAATTCCCTTGAAGATACCTTGGAGAATACTAATTTTTAAAGTGACACATAATATTTTTAGGTAGATTATAAATATTGGTCCAACAAAATAAATTTCTTTGGTGAAGCGTAAAGAAATGTGATAGACTCTTTTAAATGTATGATTTCTTCCCCCACCCCCCGCCCAATTTCTCTGTTTGGCTTGCAGAGGGAAAGCAAAATCGAATACCTCTGCATTTTCAAATTTAAGTTTATGGAAGGGAAGTTCTTCATTGTACTCTTGAGTCCTAACTTAAAAGATTGTCACTCATTAACATACTTTTTGTGACAATAATGATAAATGTGAGTGCACTCTAAATATTAATTTTCCATCAAGGAAATGTATTTATCATTCACTTATTTATTAGTGCTAATTTTCAGTTGATGATATTGGTACATTTAAAGGCATGGTGCTGCATTTCTGTGTATGGATTCTATAATTTGGTCAAGTGAACCTGAGTGTCTTCTCCTAGTTTTATGACCGGTGGGAACTTCCTATGTGTTACATCACAAGTTATATTTAGACTATTCTGATTAATTTAATAATAGAATGAGGGTATTATTCAATATAAAATAATAGTCTACCATCCCTCATGGTGTATTTTACATGTTTCTTGAAACTCTGCCATTTTATCATAATATTTGTCAAATATTTTGTATAAGTGAATGAATTGTCATTTACTTCTATTGGGATCATTAGAAATACTATTAATGGTTCTAATTTAGATATTTAAATAACACTTAACCAGGTATCAGTTATGACTGATCTCTATTTCTTGACCCTATTCTTAGTGACACGCAAATAAATTTTAGAATGTCTTTCCTTTTTATTGAGCTAACATTGCCATATCACTCTGTGTGTAAATCGGAAGTACAGAATCACACCTTAAAAATGTTACTACATCACACTCACCATTAAAATGGTGAGTCCTAGTCCTCTGCCATACTCCATGGAGCCCCTTCCACAGCTGCTTTCCACCTTTCTTTTCCCTGATGGTAGACTCAATTCTGCAGTGAGACTTTCAGGATTTATTACTGGTTTTGATTCTGTCTGATCCTTTGCTTTGGTTCTCAATATTGCACATGTAAATAAAACTATCCATCACTTGGAAAAAATAGCTAAAAAGTTAATGTACATATGTGTACACATAAACATAAAAATATATGGGATATATTACCTATGTCAATTATGAAATGGAGACAGCTCCTTCGTGATAAGGGGCTTAGTCCTTGAAGTTCCGCTGCCTGGATGAAAATTCTGACTCTGCCTATTTTTAGCTGGGATAATCCCAACTATATATGACTTAACCCCTAAATGTTTTAGTTTATTAAATTATAAAATGGGTATAAATAATAGTAGGTACCCAAAGGCTTGTGAGGATTAAATTCAGTAAGATACATAAAAGACTTAGAATAGTGTCTGACCCACACAAGCATTTAGGAGGCTGTAATTATTGCTAAAATGTTCTGGTGGTGAATTAGGGGTAATTTTCATTCTTTTCCTTTTGCTTTTTTATATTTTTTAAAGTTTCTCCATGGTCCCTGGTCTTGGATTCAGTTGAGTTGGCTGAAGTTGCTTAAGATATGATAGGAAAACATACTACTTAAAATCACTTACTAAACAGAGAAGAAATAGATAATATACTTGCTCATTTTTCTAATTTTTGTTAGTATTTTTGTTTAGAAAGCACATGTTCCTATTTGTTACCTGTGCTCGGAGCCAACAAAATTTGGTATTGTTTTGTTTTCATTCAATTGTAAATATTTATAGAGGGCCTACTATATACCATTATTCCCTAGAGCACTAAGCATACTATAGTTGTAGTCTCTGTTGATAGGAAGCAAGTGCTGTGACTAGCAGCTAATCCTGTTTCATTAGCCTTGAAAGTTTGTGTTACAAAATCGGGGCTATTAAATCATTCAGAGTTCTAACTTTATGTTTTGGAAACAGAATTTTGGACTCATATTACTCGCCCAGTTTACAATCCATCAAGACCTCTTCCAGGCGACTTCTGAGCGGAAAGGGTGAGTCATTGCATATGTTGGTAGCAACATAGTGTTTTAATATTTTAAAGTTATTTCACTTGTAAAGTCAGACAGTTAGTATTGAACAGTCATTTTCTTTATCTTTCATTTCAAATACTATGTCAAAGAAAAAGATTTCAGAAACAACTACTAATAACTAATTTTCATTTTTTTATTTGCATTTGAGAGCTTGGGTTTTTAAAATGTGTGTGAATATTGAAGGTTTTAGGAAATTTTAAGGATACATTCTTGCAATTTAAAAAGTTTCTTTATAGTTTAGTTATTGCTGTTTTGAAAAATACATAATTCTTCAAAAGAAATATAGATGACTCTTTAATTCCCTTAAGTGTGAATGAGAAACTCTTTGGAACTTGGTTGAGTACTTGAAGACCTAGGGGACTATTGATTCAAAGAAACTATTTTGTTGTTCTCCCTCTTTTTAACTTGTTACTCATTTTCTTGAGCTTCAGGCTGTCATTAAGAGAACTCTTTTCTTGTAGAGAAAGACTTTGATTGATCTTAGAAGAAATTTTTGAAAACTCCTTGGGTTCTTAAGGTATTCTTGCATAAAAATTTCCTTTATCCAACTACAATTTTACCAGCCTTTATTTGTTTGGATTATTGTAGAAGGAATTTAAACATCAAATGGAGGTCATGAAACACACTTTTAATAATCTAACCAATATTAACCCAAATCATTAATATTTGTGAATATGACAACAGAATCTTAAGGACATGCAATAAGTCTGTTTTAAAATATTAATTGTTATATTGGCCCATAATTTAAATTCCTTTAAAGCTTGATCAGATAATTTGAGGCTCAAGGATAATGGAATAATGTGTGGGTCTTAGTTGAATCTAAAATTGAATGTGTGTGTGTGAAGAAGTAAATGCTGTCAAAAATTTGTCAAGGTATAGAGTCTAATAGGTAAAACAGTTTTAATAATTAATATTCTTGAAACCTGTTTTGTTTTCAGCTAAACCACTCTTTAATAATTGCAACATTAAGAAAAATAAGGGCAGATATATGTCAGGTTTGTGGTCAGTACTTTATATAAGTCACTAATAAAGTGTGAAAAATAGTGATTTTTTTCAATACGGTGTGGTCCTGACTTTGTGTCTTGGGTGAGAAATATTGATCACATTTTTAATGCATATTAATTTTTTAGTTAATTTTAAGGCTACGGTATGAAAATTTGGACAACAAAACTTTCCCCACATCATATTTACAGCTGTTTAGTGAGTTAGAGCTTTGCTGAATGTCCGAAAGGGTCACTGAGGTATATTTAATTACAAAACATCACTTAAATTGTGGGAGAATGTAGGACTTATGAATTTCTTTAGGGTATATAGTAACTAATTGGGCTCTGAAATTAAAATTGCTTAATTTTTTTTTAGAATAAATAAAATATTATTTAAGAGGGATGGAAATTAGAACATGGAGATTAGGATAAAGTCACCATTTCTATCCATTTGAAGTACATATTACTATATGTAGTATATGATGTTATATGTATTATAGTTTATTATATATAAATGTATGAGTCTTACACTGCTTAGAGCCTT
Organism: Scalopus aquaticus; assembly: GCA_004024925.1. Classification (NCBI taxonomy): domain Eukaryota; kingdom Metazoa; phylum Chordata; class Mammalia; order Eulipotyphla; family Talpidae; genus Scalopus; species Scalopus aquaticus. The sequence continues at coordinate 102,730 of PVIJ01004103.1, read as the reverse complement.
TTAAAACAATATAGCACAGTGATTAAAACTGAAGGCATTGGAATTATTCTAGTTACTGAAATGAAGTTAGAATTGCAGTTGCTCTGCAGTTTCCCTTTTTTCTTTTATTGAGGTAGTATTCATTTACCACCTGCTATGAGTTTCAGGGGTACATTTTCTCACTTTAGCAACTGTATATTTCACATCATATGCAACACTAAATGTCCACTGCCCTCCCACTACTATTTTCTTGTCTCCTCTCCTCCTTCCCCTCTGATAACTATGATATTGTTGTCAATCTGAGGTTTTTTGTTTCATTTGATTACTTTTTTCCTTTATATTCCACAAATGAATGAAATCATTAAGTAATTTTCTTTCAATTATTTTACAAAGTATAGTTCCCTGGAGGTCTATTCATGCTTTTGCAAATGGTAAGGTTTCACTTTTTTGTGACTGAGTAATATTATAATTGTAATATTGTATTGGGTTAACATCATCTTAACCCATTTATCCATCGCTGTGTCTTGGCTGTTATAGTGTTGCAGTGAATATAGGGGGTTATATATCCATTCTAGTTAGTGTTTTGCATTTTCTGAATAAATATCAAAAAGTGGATTTGCTGCATCATATGGTATATCTATTTTTAGTATTTTGAGGAAACACCATACTGTTTTCCAAAGTAGCTACATGAATTTACATTCCCACCAACAGTGTATGAAAGGTTTCCTTTTCTCTCCATCCTCACCAACTTTCATTATTTCTTGATTTTTTTTTTTTTGATAATAGTCATTCTAATTGCTGTAAGGTGAAATGTCCTTGTGGTTTTCATTTGCATTTCCCTGGTGATAAATGATGTAGGACATCTTTTTATATGTCCATTGGCCATATATGTCTTCTTTGGTGAATTGCCTATGTAGATCCACTGGCCATTTGTATTAAATCAGGTTCTATGTTATGGCTGTTGAGTTGTATGAGTTGTTTATACTTCTTGGGTATTAAACCCTTGTAAGATATATGGTTTATAAATATCTTCTCCTATTTATTAGGCTCCCTTTTCACTTTTTAAAAAAAAAAAGATTTATTTATTTATGCTTACAAGAGCTGGGGTGTAGGCCAGAGAGGCAGGGGGCTGAGAGGATTCACCAGAGACAAAGTGGAGAGCAGAACAGGCGGATCTACTGAAATACACTGCTGAAGGGAGCAGCGGGCGAGGTGGGAGAGGTCTGCTGTGCCATGTGTGAAGTTCTCTGGCCGGGGATTAAACTTGTGCTGTGGTGACTGGTGATACCTTCATAGGGTTGAGACATAACCCTTTGCGCCACCAGGGAGACCTTCTCTTTCATTTTAACAATGTTGTCTTTTGCTGTGCAGAGGCCTTTTAGTTTGATAATTATGGACTAGAACCCTTTGAAATATTGCCCAAATTTCACCTTGACGAGCACTACTATTCAAACAGATTACATTCTAGGGTCAACATTTTTTTTTAACTCCCATTGGAAATCTTGAGTCCCCCAATGTTACACTAGGTCTGGGGATCAATTTTTGAAATTCCCCTGTAATTACACTCCTTTTCTTGGTAATTTTATAAAGTTCCTAAGTTAGAACATCACTCATATGCTGAAACACCAAATACATTTCTCAACCTGGTATTTTCCTAAACTCAGCTCATGTTCCGTTTCTTACTATGCACTTCCATCTAGATTTCTAATAGACATTTCAAACATAGCATGTTGAACTCACACAAATTGTACATGTTCTTCTATTTGCTTGGAAAGTTCTTTCCGTTAGCTGACACAGCCATTCTCCTCCACTTCCAAGCTTTGCCCAATTCGCTCTTTATCATTGAGGCCATCTCCACCACTTACCATAGTAGCAACACACCTCTCAGCCCCATCTACCTCTCCTGCTTTATTTGATCTCTAACACTTGAGACCATGGGGCATATTGCCTATTTTACTTTGTTTTGTCTGCCTCCTTTTGCTGTAATATAATCTCTATGAAGGAAGATAGTCTTCGCTGATTTATTCCCTGCTAAGTCCCTTAGATCCAGAATAATGCCTGGCATATAGGGAGTGCTCACTATATTTTGCTAGATGAATGAAGATTTTGCTATCTTATTTTCTAACAGAGCAGTGCCAATTTTCATATTTATGTTTTCTAATCAGTGAGGAAAATCATCTAATTTATTAGGATAAATATTTTTACCTATGAAACTCAAATTTGCTGTTTATCATTTTGAGTAAAAATGATAGCTGAAAAAAGTACAGCTGTATGTGTCTTTGAAAATATGCTGAAAAACTATGCAAGAAAAGACTTCTGGGCACAGAACACACAAAATGGTATTAAAAATTAAAAGATAAATTTTAAAACCTGGCCGACCTGGATGAAAGCCACTGTCTATCTACCTACCTACCTATCATCTATCTATGTATTAAGATTTATTCCTATGCATTTTATGTTTACAGAGTATAAGTCTGGAACATGTGACAATATCTCAGTTGGGCCTGCATTTAAAAAAATATAAAATGCATTTTATTTTACGAATTTATTTTACGAATTTAAATTTCTTCTCTATACTCTTTTCTAAAACACATAAATTCAGTGGATCTTTCCTCTTACAAATACACTAATTACATTCACTAATCACACTACTTTTATAATCCCATCTAAATTTATTATCTCCCAAAGATCCAATTTGAAATACTATCACATTGAGGGTTAGGACTTCAACATCTGAATTTGGGGAGGTCACAGTTCTTTCCCTTGAACTCAGTATCAGAGGAGGAAAAACTAGGATTTTTACTCCTTTCCTCTGAAACACTCTTTGAAGGCAGCTGAAGGAAGAAGGAAGAATCTCAACCCAGTTGAGAACTGAATAAGTTTATTTAATAGTAAAATGTAAGCATTCTTAATAGACTTAGTTTTATGCAAGAGTCTTTTTTTTTAAAGATTTATTTATTTATGCATACAAGCTGGGGTACAGGCCAGAGGCATGGGACGGCGAGAGGGTTCACCAGAGACAGAGTGGGGAGCAGAACAGGCAGATGGACGGAAATACACTGCTGAGGGGAGCAGCAGGCAAGGTAGGAGAGATCAGCCTTGCCACGTGGGAATCTCCCCAGCTGGGCATTGAACTCGCTGCTGCTGACAGCTCCACAGTGCAGCGCTTAACTGCTGCGCCACCAGGGAGGCCTGTGCAAGAGTCTTTTATATCGCAATAAGTAGAGTGGATGGTAGTTGATGCCTGGGTGCATTAAGACTATCACTTCTTTTAATTCTATCATTCCTTTTAATTCTATAGCCACCTCGCTCCAAAAATTCTACTGTAATCCTCAAATACCCTCTCATAAATATTTCCACTGTGAGATACATTTCAGTTATTAACTTATATAAAGGTGATTCTAAAAATTATTTGAAAAGCTGAAATTTAAGATACTTAAAAAACATATATTTTGTTACTTCTTTGCCACAATGGCAAGTCACAATGATTACTCCAAATGTTAATTGATAGCTAGATAGTTAGAGTAAAATTATATAATACATTTGTTCTTAATGTAATACCAGCATAATTTTTATCACACCTTTTCTGGCAGTAAGTTTCTTTTTATATGTTGTTTCCTTTGATTCCTATGGGATTTTCAGTCATGGCTAGTGTAGTTTTTCCATCTCTCAGAGGAGAAACAAATCACCAAAACACTTGCAACTAGTTCAAGTCTGCCAGGTATCAGAGACATTTCATTCTCAGTTCTTTCTTCTATTTTACAGTATTGTTTTGTATATGTTCATATTATGTTTTTATTCACCACTGTTTTTTTCTTTTAACTATAAAATTGTGAAGTTTTAAGGCAAAACAATGATTCAATATAGAATGGGCTTATACAATGAGTATTTTGTGATTCATGCAGTCTTAGATACTAAACCGTAGTGTAAATTTTTATGATTTTTGAGTTTTGGTTCATATGATCACATATAGTCTAATTTTGTGCTTTTTAGTATTGTACATAATTTTTAGAATTACATTTACAATCATTATACACTTTATTCTTACACATTATACACTTTACAATTACACATATACATTACAAATCTAACAATAATAATATCTTAGGCATTTTTTGAGTGTTAATCTTTATGTTGAATTATAGATTACTTGTATCACTCTTTCTGTATATGACAATATATTAAGAAAGGTAGCTTTCTTGTGTGATTCCCTACTGCTCATGTTAATAGATATTTCATAAAAACTGAAGCGTTTTATTGTCTGAAAATATATCTTGCCTCATCATCTTTGGAAAAATGTAAATAATATTTTTAATGTACCAAATTGTAAGCAATCAAATTTTTCATGCTGGGAGAAATATATCCTTTGATATTAAAAGTGTTCAGTATGTCTCTAAGAGATACTTGAGGAATGTAAGAAATGCAGTTTTCAATCCATGATAAGAGTAACTATGTCTTGAATTCAGACGTCTTCCTGCTTATTGTATATTGTGTCAGGAAAATGAAGCCACCAGTGGTTAGCTAATTTTAGTTAAGTTCTGAAATTTCAAAATATATATGCAGGCAATGAATATTGATGGTAGCAGGAAGATAGATTCCATGGTAGATTATAAATATGTCTTATTGGAAATAACCTTGAAATGTAACATTATAAAATTACAGGTAGGAAATTCATTTGTCTATTGATTGAGAGAGAATCTTTAGATCAGTGATATACAATGTAAATAAAATGTGAGACATTAATAATTTAAATTTGTCTAATACCCACATTAAAAAAGTTAAGAGATACAGGTGAAATAGATTTCATTTATTTATTTATTTTTATTTGTGTCTTTTACATTACTGTATATTCCCCGTAGGTTTCCCACCTCAAATTCACCCATGAGCCATCATCACAGAACCCTGTGCTCCCTCTCCCCCATTCTGAGCCCCAATCCTCCCCACTCTCTCGCTGGTTGACGCTCTTGTATTTGGTTCCTCTGTATTCATAATTCAAAAATAATCCAACATGTCGCACAATTTATCACTTCTATCTGTAATCAATCTGAATATGACTAACAACATATTTCACACATGTTTTGTCCTTCCTAAACCTTTTTAAATCTGCTTGTAAACTTAGGGCACAAGACATCCTAGTTCTTCCTAGTCACATTTCAGTTGCCCACAGCCACTTCCAGAATCATTGTACTGACAATGCAGCCTTGAACTTGGGGCACTGCTGCAGCGTGGTCATTCATTGCTGTGCTAATGCTGGGTACAGAGTAAATGCACAGCAAACATTTAAAGAAGGGAAGATGGAAGCAAAGAAAAGTCTCAGGAAGCTTGTAGTCAGAACTACAGAGCCACTTACCAGCTGGATGATTTTGGTTTGGAGATTTATGCTTCCTAACCTCGGTGTTCTTTTGTAGAGAAGATATTTGTATTACTCTTCAGGATTATTATGAATTAAATGATCACAACACAGGTAGAACACCTACATGGTTTTCTTCCATCTCATTTCCTTTCTGAAACATGAATCACATCATTGATTAGATAACTTATACTGTTTGTATTCATTTTTATTATTTCATTTTAAAATGTATTCATTTTATTCATTTTTATTATGTTTGGTCCCACCAAACATAATACATTTTTTTCCAGTTAAGAGTAAAAGGGAGGAACTAGATTCAGGGGGTAGGAGCTCTATAGCTTTAAGACAGTAGCCAAGGACTGTTCAAATGCTTAACATGCTGTAGAATTAATTTTTAAAGATCTTAATTATAAATTCTTAATTTATAAAGCAGCCTTTTAACACTCAGGTCCACATTCAGACATGTAAACATTTTGGTAAATAAGTTGCAGTCTGATAGCCAATTTAAAACATTAATAGCTCAGTTACTGCAAATCTTCTCACTTCTCTCCATGGCTCAGGGATTTGGGGAAGAAAATAAAAGCATGAGCTGTTTTCTGCTTTTCTACATTCATTCATCCACATGCACAATCTGACATGCTTGTGGAAATGTGTGGAAAACATAAATGAGGTCAGCACCTAGTGGTTATTCCGTCCCCTCCTCATTTCTTTCCAATTCAAATACTCTTATTTACTCCTCATAATTAACCAACTGGCTTTAGTTGTATGATAACAATTTCCATGCTTTTCCTCTCTAGTTTTACCAACTAGAGGGTGGGTGAATTATTTACGCCTATTTAAAAATTTTATATAAGTAAAATTGTACTGCATGCATTTTCTGTGCCCTTCCTGTTTTTGTTCAAATTCGCCTATGTAATTTATTATGCTACTATGTACTGCTGCAGCTTGTTCAATTTTGCTACTGAGTAATATATTAGGAATATATCATGAAGTATTTAGTCTATTCTTGATGGGCATGTGGGTTGTTTTTATTGTCTAACTGTTATGAACAATACGGGCCATATGCGTGCACATGCGTAGGGGTTTCTCTAGGGTATATACCAAGAAGAGAATTTTCTGGTTCATGGCTTATACATGCCTTCAACTTCTGAGTAATGCCAAACTGTATTCCAAGGTGGATGCTAGTTCACATTCACACCTGCAGTGGTAATTTCACAGTCCCATTATTTCCCATGCTTTTGGCTCTTGGAATTGTCAGACTCCTATTTTTTGTGAATCAGTTTGGATTCAGTGTCCTCGTTTTTTTTTTTTTTTAATTTAATTTGCAGTTCTCTGGTTAGTGATAGTTCAAACCCTTCTTTTGTATGCTTCTTAACCATTTGGATTTTCTCTTTTTAAAAACCAAATTCCTTTTTATTTTTTTCTTCATTTTTCTTTTGGGTTTTCTCTTTTTACTTAATGAGTTGTAAACATTCTTCGAAAAGTTTTATGAGCTACATAAAGATGTAGTCAGTTGAAGTGTTGAAAGAGATTTCTTTGGCTCCACGGCTTCTCTTTAGTATACTCTCTTAGGGTGTATTTTGAGAAATGAAAATTGATTCAGTCAGAGCTTCCTTTATGACCATTTCTTTAAAGTATCCTCTTTGTAAGATTAAAAATTTTTAGCTAAAGGTCATTGAATTAATATCCATTACTGTCTTCTAAATTCTTAGAGTTTTATGTTTACATTTAGTTTTAAAAGCTAATTGGAATTGGTTTTGTGTAAGACGTGAGAGAAAGACCCAGTTTCATTTCCTCCCCATTCCTCACAGTGTCCCTGTCATAGAGACACTCAGTTGTCATAGAAATAGTTACTGAAAAGTCCTTTTATCCAGCCATCTTCGGGGTCACCTCATCAGCCACTGAATGTCCACATAGGTCTTTTTCTGTGCTCCTGTTCTGTTTCATTTGTCTGTTTGTCTAGCTTTGGAAGTGTATCACATTCTCCTAATTACTATGTATTTATAAGTTTTATTGTCCAGTTTTCTAGTTGTTTGTGACAGGAGCCAATTCCCGTGCAGTTAATGTTTCATAAATGGAAGACATTTTCTAGATACATAAGTATGACTCCCTCCTATAAACAACAATGCAATTTGCATGTATGTTTTTTCTGCCTTCCCCTCAGTAAATTTTATTAAATGTTTAGGTTTGTTCCTTTTTAATGTATACCTTTATGCTTTAAATATACCTATTTTTCATCTTGTGATGTACTGATTTCAAATGGTACGCTACCCTTGACTATAAAAGATGTTGAAATTACCCATTTATATGATTTGCCGACTTCTTTTCCTCCTTAAATTTTTGGTTTTCTTATTTGTATGTAGTGTTACACAGTCTATGATAAAAATCTTATGTCATACTCATTTTTCTTGAGTATTTTGTTGACATTTCTTTGGGCCTCTGTGTTATATAGATATATATTTCTTTATGGCTGTTTTTTCAATGATTATTTTGAATTCTAAGCATGTTTTTGAGAGATGTTTTGGTGAACATCATACTGTAGCAGTTTTCTCCCCAATATAAAGTATGTCCTTCAATTTGAAGATTCTAATCTTATTTTATTTCAGTAATTTTTTCTTAACCTATGTCTTTAGTATATTTTTGTTCTGTTACTTTGCCTCTTTACCCATTTCCTATCTATCATTTTAATAATTCTTTTAAACTCTTTCTTTATTGAGTTTCATATTGTCCACTTCTATCAATCCAATATTCAATATCCCCTAGTATGTCTTCATTTCTGCAAATGATCTATCTTTTCCTCTTTGCTTCTTTCTTGATCTCTATTAACTCAAAGTGTTTTTTTCTACTGTCTCACTTTGTCTTCAGCTTTATATCCCTTTTTTCAGGATTCCTTAATAGACAAAATTAGCTTTATTACTTCAAAAACTTTCTTAGGCAATGCTTAGTTAAAATATTTACATTGCAATATTTTTTTATCATTTTTCTTGGTAACACAGTATTATCAGGAACTCTTACATTTTTATAAAATGTCTTTTCCAACTTACTTGACCCATTTTATTTGCTCTGGGAGCTTTCATACCCTGCTGGTGTGAAGTAAAGCTTAATTGCAGTGATTCCATTCCTTAGCTTACCTTCTATCTCACATTGTACTGTATATTACTCATACAGTCTTTAATGTATGTACAAATGAGTCTTGTTTTAAAATAGGGATTCTGATTCAGCAGATCTGGGTTGATACTTGAGTATCTGCATTTCTAACATGTCCCAGATGATGAGAATTATTCTAATCTGTGAACCATACCTTCACTAATACCGCTCTGGAGAACCCCTGGCACATGCACCCTAAGATGCACATACAAGAATATTCAGATGAAACCTATATAATGTTATAAATCAATTTAACTTCAATCAAAGTTAAAAAGCTGGGTCTCCCTGGTGGCGCAGCGGTTAAGCGCTGCGCTGTGGAGCTGTCGGCAGCGGCAACGCGAATTCGATGCCCGGCCAGGGAGAATCCCACATGGCGCGGCAGACCTCTCCTGCCTCGCCCGCTGCTCCCCTCAGCAGTGTATTTCCGTTCATCTGCCTGTTCTGCTCCCCACACTGTCTCTGGTGAACCCTCTCGCCGCCCCATGCCTCTGGCCTGTACCCCAGCTTGTATGAATAAATAAATAAATCTTAAAAAAAAAAAAAAAAGAAATTTCTCCTGAAATTTCCCAATAAAGTTCTTTAAAAAAAAAAAAAAAAAAGTTAAAAAGCTGTCTTTTTAAAAAAAAAGCTGTCTGCATTTTTTATAAGTATTGTCATGAGCGATTAAGAACTAATATCCTGTTAGAGACTAGTTAGTTGTCACAAAATGTTCATAGCAAATAATACTAAACTGAAAACATTCATATATAATCAGCAGACAATGAGGAATGAATTGTGGTCAGCGCATCGAAGGGGAGCATATCTAGAAGGGATGTGGACAACCTTCATCTATATGCAACAACGTGGCTGAGTTTTATAAACAATGTTGTGCAGTAAAAGTAAAACGTAGGGCCTCCCTGGTAGTGCAACGGTTAAGAGCAGTGCTGTGGAGGTGTCTGCAGCTGGAGTGCGAGTTCGATGCCTGGCTGGGGAGATTCTCACATGGCCCGGTAGACCTCTCCTACCTCACCCGCTGCTCCCTTCAGCAGTGTATTTCGTTCAATCTGCCTGCTCTGCTCCCCACTCTGTCTCTGGTGAACCGTCTTGCCACCCCACACCTCTAGCCTGTCCCCCAGCTTGTATGCATGAAAAGAAATAAATCTTAAAAGAAAAGTAAAACGTAAATAAATATTTTGATAGATCAAATTCAGAAAACAAGATACAACTAAATTCTGTAGAGTACCATTGGCAAATTTATTTAAAAAGAAAGACATGTTTATAAAAAAAACATCAGGAAAGTCGTTCATTAGCTCTTAGGGGGAGGGGTAGCACTTTGACTGGGAAGGATGGTGGTGGTGGCTTATAGGGGTAGGGTGGTGGCTTATATATTGTTTCTGCTTCTGTCTAGACCACTATTTGCTAAAAGCAGCACACACAGTATTTTTGTGTGCTGTTATATACGCATGTTACATCTTATAGCAGTACATTTTTAAGTGAAGAAATTCTGCTGTGCACTAGGAACAGGAAATCTTGGGGTGACCAACTGGCCCTGTTTGCCCTGGACTGAGGGAGTTTCCCAAAGTTGTACTCTTCACTGCTAAAACAGGTAATCTTGGACAAACTGGGATGGTCACTGTACACTTAGACCACTTTAACACCAGAAAGGTCATTAAATACAAAGAGTTAATAAAACTACATCAGAAATGTGACAGTGAGATGGTGCAGAATATTTAAACCCAAGGTCTAAAGAAATTATCTAATGGCTAGCTACTGGGAAGATTTATTTGGAGTTTCTAGTTATAGCATCGAGGAAAAGACTACAGGGACAACTGCTTTTTTAAAGTTTCTTGAGAAGCCCCTGATTGCCCAGTTTTGTCCTCCTTGACCAGTCTCCCTGGATATTTCATGAGCAACTTCAGGATATTGATGGGTTTCTCTCTTCTGTCCTCCTGTCTGGCTAAACAAGGCCAGAAGTTTTATACTTAATCCCAGGAGTTTCCCAAAGAGGATATCTTGAGGACCCTGAGAATGTTGGCCTCAGAGACCTGACTTCTCATTTTATCTCTGATGTCCCCCTTTGAGGGATAAAACTGTTCCATCCATCCAATTATTCCTTGTAAGACATCTTTCATTGTATAGATCAAGTGAACCTTTACCTGTAAAGTTATCCCTGGACTCCCTCTGGTAGAGTTGTTTTATTCATCTCTAATTGAGTCTCTATGACATAAATATAAGCAGTTACCATAACATGGTAATGAATTGTCTTTATTTACTTTTTGCCTATTGGACTGTGTATTTCTCAAAGCCTGGAACTCAGTCTTGTTCATCCTGTATCCTTAATACTCAATATGCCTGGCACATAGTAAGAATTCAGTGTTTTGCTGCATCTAGTAAAAATTAAACAAATACCTGTGGAGATTGTAGACAGTAAAATCATGTATGTAAGTGTAACAGTTAGTTTGGTCCTAAAGCCAATCATGCTATGTTATGTTGTTATTAATATGTTTAGCAACATTTGCTTCCGTGAGTAAGTTTAGTTGTGATCATAACCATTTGGATTAAAAAGATGTAAAACAAGTTAAGAGGGAAAGTGAAAAGAAAGTGAAAAGAAATTTAAAAGAAAAATAAGTTATAAAAAGTTAAAAAACAAACAAACAACAACCCAACCACTGACCTATAGGTTACTGATTCTTATGGAAGGAAAATGTCTAAAAACATAAAGTCCTCTAGGGCAAATTTATATGTGAGTTCTGCTAGGTAACCACCACATTTATCATTCCTAATTTAAAAAAATGTGTTTTCTTTCTAATACTTATGGCAAAGGCAGATACAAATTTTGTGAACCCATAAATATGATTGTGTCCCTAAATATATTTTAAAATTTATTCTAAATCTGAGGACTATTCATTGCTCTGTACTCATAGGGAAACCATGAGTCAGTCATTCTTCAAATTTAATATCCTGGAACATTATTCTAGTATTCTAAAATGTACTTTAAGCCAATGAGAATCTCTGTTGTATTTGGATGATTGAGCTTTGAAGGAGCTCCAAATTTTTCTGTGCAGTCCATGAGATGGGTTTATAGTTTAGATCAATGAAAGCAATAACTGTTGAGATCATAGCATATCCCTTCTTTGCTAAAGGGGGAAAAGAATACTTTTTGTCATTCTTGACTGCTTTTCAAAAGGTAAAATATTTCATTGCTTTTAAGTTGGAATTAATTTATAGCAACTATTCTGAGAATCTATTCAATTACACACCAATGAGTATGAAAATGGATTTCCTATTTTATGACCCTTCATTTTTATCAGTTGTGCTAAGCTATGTCCACTGGGAAATACAGTGTATATAAAGGGTATTTCTTTCAAGCATTTCATACATATGAATCTTTTAAACATGAGATAGTGAAATTATGCGGCAAAGTATACTATGATTCCATTGCTAAAAAAAAAAAAAAAAGCCAAGGTGGTTGTTTGATTTCAAAGTTTATTGGGTTTTAGCAGTTCTTCAAAGTGCCACTTATTAAATATCATGCTAATTACTTATACTATCAGTTCTATAAAGTAGATCTCTGTGGAGTCTTTTCTGAAGGGTTTTTCCATCTCTCTCATTACTGCCTGTTTGGAATATTTCTTTTTGAATATACATGCAGAATTTAACATTGTCCAAAATTATCTGAAATTTCTTTGTTGTTTAATTTACTCGGAGATTTTGAAGTTTTAGAATACAAAAAATAAGGACATATTCTGTGCGTTGCCTTTTTAAAAGGCAATTTCCAACCAGATTCGCAATTCCTTTTTTACACTTAAAGTTATTTTGTCATAAACTGTAAAAAATGGAATAAATAATCATGACGATAATAAACTAAATATATTATGTAATATTTTTTAAAGATTGATTTATTTATGCATACAAAAGCTGGAGTGTAGGCCAGAGGTGTGGGGGTGGTGAGAGGATTTACCAGAGACAGAGTGGGGAGCAGAACAGGCAGATCTACTGAAGTACACTGCTGAGGGGAGCAGCGGGCGAGAAAGGAGAGGTCTGCTGCCCCATGTGGGAAGCTCCCTGGTGGGGGATGGAACTAGTGCTGCAGTGGCTGTGGATATCATCATAGTGCTGAGACTTAACTTCTTATGCCACCAGGGAAGCCCTATGTAATTTTTTGTAAGTTTATTTGACTTAAGGAAAAGAAAGGTGAAACAGGGAAATAAGGACAGTTGAATACAATAAGGTTTTCTTTTTTTGGGTTTCTAATTTTTGGCTTAAATTTCTTTTTGGGGCAAAACCTCATTAGGAAATAGATTGAAATAATATTTAAGTGACTGATACATTTTCTCTTATTATTTTTTAAAAATGAGACCAGTTATTTCTCACTTGAAAAAAGGGAAAACACAAAAACTTAAAAAATTATATTTCACGATCTTAAGTGCCCATAGTCATTTTCATCTAACTGTATGTTAATTTTTTTCTTCCCATAATTTGTATGTGGAACATAAATTTTAAAGTGTTCATTTTTTTCAATTTCAGGATTTCTGAAATAGTGCTTAATTAAAAATTAATTGATTCTAATACCACAGTTCTTTTAAGAGCAATTTCCAATGGAATTAATAAATTGACATAGATGGAGGGATAAGTAAATTTGATAATAAAATTATGGTTGTTTTGTGAATTTAAATTATAATTGTTCTCCACTCTTTGTTTTCTCAGAGTTTGTTTCTGAAGCATCAATAAAAAATAGCAATTATTTTTTAAAGAATACATCAATGGTGTTTTCTAGTGGTTAGAAAAGCTTTTAAATTTTCTGGACACCGTACTCTAGACAAGTGGGAACAACAAAATTAACCATCACAGATGAAGCCCGTGGCTTAGGCAGTAAGATGATCAATGCTCTTTTAGAGTAAGGCAACCAGAGAACTTTAACAAGGAAAGGTTTCTATATGGACTTAGTAGTTAGTAAACTAATAAGATGAAAAAAATGGCCTTAGCTTTGTCCTCAATTATTCTTAAAGGTACTATTAAAGTAATACATATTCTATTTCTCAAACAAATCAAATTTTGTGGAATCTGATCTGTTGGTGTGTAGGAGTAAGAGGACAGCATCTGTGAAGTATTTTATTAGTATAGTTAATTTTAATTTGTTAGTAATAATGGAAACAGTGTCCACACGGCTGCTGAGCCCTTTAGATAATATTTAACACATAACCATCCTGAATTTTTATTATCTATTCCTAGCTTAGACTTTTACCTGTATTTAAAACAGGTAATATTGACTTAGGTTTCATCTTTGCTTTCTTTTGGGTGATGAATGAAAATATACGATAGGACAGGCTAACACTGACTTGTCCTTAAACCCAATAATTACAAACGTTGATCAGCTAACTGCAAGTCCTTGCTGTTAGCTTATTCACTAATCTTTTTTTTTTAAATTTATGTATGAATGATATTTGCTGTAGCTTTTTTGTATGTGGGCTTTGTGAATCTCTCTGTACTTGTACACATTTTAAATTTAATTTTCTATCATAGCCTTCCTGCAATTTAATTAAGTTCCCACCAGTCATATGTGGTCTATACTTTATAAGGTGAAAAGGTAGCTCACTCCTAGCTAGAACAGAAATAAATACAGTTAAAACATTTGGAATAAACATACAGGCATAAGCATGACTGAATTTCAGTAATTATCCCTTTGTTTTTGTCACCAGAATTCTTTTTTCTTCCCTTGAATATATTGATTTAATGAGCTTTTAGTAAAGGCAATGATACATTAATGAACTTCAATCTTTTGACAAGCCAATCATCAAAGACAGATGGAAATAACTAAAAATTAACAATCTTTCTTAGGGGATCAGATTCTTGTTTTTGTTTTGTAAAAAAGGCCAAATCATTCAGAGTTTATGCAGTGATTCTAGCTCATGCATAACCTGTCAATACCAAAGATTTGTGACTAAACGTTTTGTGGATATTTTTTATTTTCTGAATCTTAATCATTCTTTCACATTACAAAATAAATATATCTTCATTATAGAATGTCTAGAAAGCCAAATGTTCAGGTCTGGCTCCTCATAATGGGAAGGGAGTGTCTTGTATACACATTTCCTATAGTGCTGGAGCATGGTGCGGAGGCTCCATGGAAGGTGCCTCAAGTTCACAGCCATTCTAGGTTCCAGGATTTCCCAACCTGGAAGTATCAGCATGCTCAGTGAAAGTGGAGAAGTGCACAGAAAGCTTCTGCAGTTCATTCAGCACTTAAACTGTTAAAATATGATTTGATTGTGTCAGATTGTTTCCATTTAGTGTAGAGAATACATTGGACAGGTTTAAACAAACTATATCCAGGGTTCTTCCTCATGTGTAATTTATATGTACTTGTCTCAGACTCATCGAGCTTCACATCCAGTCCTCTAAATCTTAGACAGCAAGTCTGGTCTCACCGATACATTGGTAACAGCTATGAGGAAAACCAGTGAGGACAGCTTTCCTCAAAATGTGGCTGGAAGCACAGGATTCAGGACTTAGGATTCATGAGCCCTGCATTCAGCCCATTTAGAACATTAGAAAGGATTAGAATAAGGACGTAAATTTGAACCAGAAATTAACATTTTAAGCGTTTTGGGATATAGTTTCAGATATAGTTATTTTGTTTTTGTCAATGATTAAGAGCATAAAGTATGTCAATTTTCTACATATAGTTATACTTTTTTTTTAAAGATTTATTTTTTATTTATACATACAAGCTGGGGTACAGGCCAGAGGCGTGGGGCGGCAAGAGGGTTCACCAGAGACGGAGCGGGTAGCAGAACAGGCAGATCAGAAATACACTGCTGAAGGGAGCAGCGGGCGAGGCAGGAGAGGTCTGCCGCGCCATGTGGGATTCTCCCCGGCCGGGCGTCGAACTCGCGTTGCCGCTGCCAACAGCTCCACAGCTCAGCGCTTAACCGCTGCGCCACCGGGGAGGCCCAATTTTCTACATATAGTTATACTTTAAAGATTTTATGAGAATGCTTTTTGTTGTTGTGAAATAATCCAATAGAAGCATGTACAAATGTGCTATAATTTACTTAATACACACACACACACACACACACACACACACACACACACATATATATGCTTTGTATTATACCTAATATATGTAATATCATTCATGATGTACTTCATATAACTTAGCTCTACTTTCCTGGATATGCATGTTATTTGCAATTTTATTGTATTAGGGTCCCAAAAACTGCTTCCAGCTTCAGTGATCTGCTAGGGCGAGGACCGGGACTCAGCACGTAGTCATATTCACAGATAAGGTTTGTTATAATGACAGTAAAAGTAAAGTAAAAGGCATACAGGGTCAAGTCTAGAGAAAAAACAGGAGCAAACTTCCCCAAATCCTCCTCACTGGAGTCACTTGCATGCATTTAATTCTTCCATGCCATGTATGCAGTTTTGTTTATCAGGGAAATTCTACAAACTCAGCATTCCAGATTTCTGTTGGGGGATGGGCAGGTAAGCACCTCTGCTCTGCATTTACCAACATTCCAGAGTCCCAGAAGGAAAGCAGGTGTTCAGCATACATTTTATTAGTTCACAACAGTCTAGTGATAGTGAGATACTGTACTTTTTAGGGAAAGTTTTAGTGCAGGGGACTGTTTATCTGCCAAGTTTCCAGATACAACCCAGTGATCAACCATGCAAAGATGTCTTCCTAGGAATAGGATTTCAATTTGTTATATTAATGTATTTTGCAAAATTATTATAAATAATACCATAATAAGCATTTTTGTAGTGAGTATTTTGACATATTTCAGATCATTTTCTTACGAAATGTTCCTAGAAACTGATATTACATCAAAATTACAAATATTTGAAAGACTTTTCTTATTGACAAAATACTGAAAGTTTGTTCAAATTTTAATTCCTAGCAAATATGTATTAGTGTGGGCAGCAAAACTATGACTAAGATAGGTGAGATCCATATGATTCAAATGTCAAAACATAATAATCACATGAAAGAATTGTTATTTTAAAAGTTTTGAATTATATGAGGCAAACAAATGACTGTCGTTGCTTCCTCTTGTGGGGAACTACTAAAGAAATGAAACTCTAGTAAGCATACTTACTGGAGAATACTCCCATTGAATTATCACCCAGTATCCACTTTGGCCCCAGACCTTCTCTTTTTATTACCTAGAAACCAATGACATCACTTCATCTACAAAGCATGAAACATCCATTCACTTTAATGTTCACTCTTTCAAAACTACCAGTGCACAATCTCTACCAGGCATAATGGTTGTGTGGAGGATAAAACAATGCACTAGATCCAGTCCCTGCCAATCTGGAGCTTGCATTCTGCTCCCGGCATGAGCAATATTTGTCGCAGTGCTTCTTGGACAAAGATGGCAGATGAACTGCCATTAAGAACCATTGTCAGATCACGGGTCCAGATAACTGCCCCTGCATTGCAGAAGTAAATCTATGACAGATCTGATACCTATACTCCCACTTTAATTAATCAAGACTGTACTTTTTAAGCCTGAGATCAGAGTTTTAAATGCTACTACAGCACAGCAGACTTCACTTCCTTCTGGGGGGTGAGGGTGGGTGGATGAATGTCAGTTCTGACTCTTTAAACAGATGTGTGGTCTTCCCATGCCCTCGCTAAGAAAATAATTTACTGTAGTCCTTGAGAGGATTTTAAAGGAAACATTTATTTCTGTGTGTATATTTGTTAAAAGAAGTTTAAACAAGTTGTATTTTCTCCTTTATAAATACAAAATGTCCTTCCTAGGGAAAAAAAGGAATAAAATTTAGTCTCAATCTTACGTCTTCCTGGAGGTGAATGTTCCTAAAGTTCTATGAAGCTTTCTCCAGACTCTACTCTTAATCATTTTTGACATATTTTTTCCTTTTTTTAGTCTTAAAATTGTATAGCTTTATTTTAAATATGTTTTCTTTAAAATTGCAATTCTTTTTTGTTGCAGAAAATTTGAAAAATATAGAACACTATCACAAATAAATAATAATCCTTTAGTATTCCACTGTTTAGAGATACTCCCTGCTAAATGCTAGTGTATTTTTTACAATCTATTTTTCAGGTGTATTTTTCTGCTTAGCTAAACCACAGAGCATGTTGTAACACTGAGAGGTTGTTCCTGTGATAGAAAGAGGAGTTTATAGGAGGGGTGATGTCATGATTCAGGTGATTTGATTTAAGTTTTCAACCAGAAGAAAAGTCAATAAATATTTAATTTCTATGAAAATGAAGATTGTCACTAGGTTGTTCTCTGTTCTTCTTGTCTTGTTTACTGGGTCTCTGGGTACAAGTTCCGAATGTGTAGCCATTATGAGTGTGTGACAGAATATTGATTGTTGGTTGTTTTTGATAGTCGTAGGACAAGATTCCATTTGAAAGCACATTTCCTTTGAACTAGGGGAGAGTTCAAATTTATACCTAGGAACAAAAATTGTTTGGTTCCTGGGAAAGTAGAATAAGCAGAAAAGATAAAGCCTGTCAGGACCAAGAGTCAAACCTAAGCTACAGAATCAGCCTGAAGCATGTGGTCCCACTGGAGCTAAGGATATTGGTCTCGGAAGCACTGCTGCTCTCTCACCGTGGATTCTAATTTCTTTCATCCTTAATTTTGATTCATGTCTTGGTCTTCAGATAAGTGTTTATTTATTTAAATAGAAACACACGTTTCTCTGCATAGGTTTTGAGGATGTTGGTATACTTGGGAATGAATTTTTTTCCTCCTGGTCTTTACACATGGACACAATTTGATTATAACATTTCTGTCTCACAACTTTTTTTTTTCCTGAAAATTCTGTTAATGGTGTTCTATTATCTACTTTTGGCTTTTCTTTTTTTTAAATATAAGAACTGTCTTCATTCTATTAATGTTTATAGCACACATACTGTGGGTTAGGTATGCAGCCATCTCTGTCCTTCCTGGTTATATATTTAAGTTTTCAGTGAAGTAACATTACATTATAACATTATTTAAGTTTGGGGTGCATATCATTATAAATCAGTGTCTGTGTACACTGCCTTACCCCACCACTAAAGGTCCAGTTCCATCCTTCACCATATAATGGATCTCCTTTTCCAGGTTTACTCATCCCCTCTCCCCTTCCCTTCTGGTAACCTTTAATTTGTAGTGGTTTGATGGTCTCAAAGACTTTTTAAATTCTATTTAATTCATTAGTTTGTGTTTTTTTTTTATTAGAATGACACTGCGTTATAAAATTATGAAGTTGTAGGTGTGCATCATTAAACACTAACATGTTCACCAGGAAGAGTCCAATCCTGTCTTTCACCAGATAGTTGAACCCTTACACCTAATTTTACTCAGCCCCATTCCCCCTTACCTTCTGGTAACCACTTATTGGCCTTATTTTTATTTTATTTAGTTTTTCTGTTTGTTTGGTTTCTCTATTTATACCACACATGAGTGAAATCACACTGTGTTTGTCTTTATCCATCTGACTGACTTCACTAAGCATAATACCCTTTAGGTCCATCCATGTTGCTGCAGATGGCAGGATTTTTTGCTTGTTCAGAGAAGAAATAGGACAACAACTTTAGTTTTATTACCTTTGAGATTATTTTTTTCATTCTAAATAGGTCTGAATTAATTTATTCTTAAAATCTAAAATTTCTTTATTTCTTTAAATTTCCAGAATCTATTTGCATACATATCTTTTAAAATTAATTTTTCCTAAAACACAATGATACTGAGAAGATTCACATTTTTTTCAGCTCAGGAAATTATTATTCCAGAGTGTGTGTTTTCTTAATTTCTGATTGTTCTTGTTTCATCTTCAGTAATGTGTACGATTCCTTTGATGGGTATTTAGTTTTTGTCCTCTTTAGTCTATAATCTTCTCTCTCATAATTTTCATCTTTGAATACTTTTCTACTGCCTTCTGAACGTGCTTGCCAAATCCAATCATTTGATATTCTGCACGGCTACTTACACCTCTCCTAACTCTGAAGTACATTTTAATTTTGCCATTATGTTTTTTGATTTCCTTGTATTGTTGCCTTTTTAAAAATTCATTTCCACTTTTATTTGCCTTACAAATATTACTTTTTAAAGTCTTGTCTTCTCCTTATTGCTTTTGGGCTCTATTTTAGAAGAGTTGGCTTATTTAATACAGTGAGAATGCCAGGGTTTCTAAAATTTTCTTCTGGGTCTAGTAGTAGTATATTTTTATACTTAAATTCTTTTGTGAAATGCTCAGAAATTCAAATGGTATTAGTTTCTCATGACTGCCCTAACAATTTGCCACAAACTTTGTGCTTCAAATAATATAAATTCATTCTCTTACAGTAAAGCCAGAAGTCTGAAGTCAGTTTTGCTGGACTAAGTTAAGATGTCCAAAGAGCTGATTCCCTCTTTAACATCTAGGGAAGAATCTGTTGCCTTGCCTTTACTAACTTCAAAGTCACCTTCATTTCTTGGATCATGACCTCTTCCTCTCAGCAATCCTTCTTCTGTTTCTGTCATAACATTTTATTCCCTTCTGCAGTCCAATCTCCCTTTCCCTTCCTCTTTAGGACCTACGTGAGTACATAAGTAGGTCCACAAGGATAACCTTCCCATGTCAGGATTCTTAGTCATATCTGCAAAGTCCCATGTAAACTAACAAAGTCCTGTATTAGCTTGTGTGCAAGTCTTGCCATCTAAGCTAACATTTACAGGTTCCAGGGATTAAGACATGAGTGTCTTTGGAGCCCTTGTTCAGTCTAGCTCAGGAACCTTTCCTTCCATGTCACAGTATCAAAAGCAGAAATTACTTGGGCTCACTCAACCTCTAACCAGCTGTCTGGACTCAGTAAGTCACTTAATTTGTGTTATTTTTCCCAAGCTCAGTTTAACGTCAGCATTTACCTCACAGGGTTATCATGCAGATTAGATCAGGTAATATTTGTAAAGTATTTAGCAGTCTAAATCATCAATAAATGTTGACTAGCATTGCCATAATTAATGTAGGTTCCAGTTTGTTTATTCTGCACTGAATAGGAGAAATAGATCTATGCAAAGTGAATGGTTACAAATAGAGAAGATTTAAATACTTCCTAGTTCTGTGACATGTTCACTTGGGTGTGTTGATTATTTTATCTAGTTCCAAAGTCAGTGAGAGGTGTCAGTGCCCACTTCTCTAAATCCCAGTAACCTGCAGCCATCCACTTGGAACAGTTTGTCTCTACTGAGATGGGGCCTTTCCTAGTCCATGCTTTCATTCTTTATTATTTTCAACTATTTAGCATATCAAACTACAAACTCAATGTATTATTAGTAATATCTGCCAGTCCCACCCTCTGCCCAGAGCTTTTTCCTTACAGTAGACTGCCTATATCCTGGGGTTAGCGTGAGGATTGCTTCCTTTCCTACATATTTTCTTGGAGTTGTGTATCTGAATGGGTTGTGGGAGATCAGGGTATGGAGCAAAAGCAGGACCCACATTGTATAGAAATGGTTTTGCTGTTGTTGTTGTTGTTTTTTCTTTATTTTTCCTTGGGAGGTATTAAGCCTATTTCAGTCACCTTTCAGATGTGCTAAGGATCTCATTACTATGACTGCGTTCCTCAGTTCACTTCGTCATCCTAATTAAAGAACATTTTCTTTCTATCTGAAAATTGGTGAATGGTTAGATTTATGTTTTTATGATCTTGAAATTTTTCATATTTTCTATTATTGTGATAGTTAATTTAGTGGGACTATAAAAGGAGATGCCCCACCAAATGCAATAAGGCATATTGAACGAGAAATCATCATTCTTTCTGAACATTTTTTTAAATTCTTTATTAGCTTGGATGTGTCTGCCAAACCTACTCAAAACTTGGCAGTTCAGAAAGATACTATGTGATAATGGTACCACAGCTCTGTATGATATTCTTTCCTAATTGTAATGAAGTTCCTATGTATTTTTCTAACTCATGTCAAGCTTATCCTGCTTCTTAGCACTCTCTCCTCAAACAACTGGCCTTATCAGTAGTACAGAAAAAGTATTAAAAGTATGTCTTATTTTCTCTCTTAACACTCATTTTAATGAGTGTTAAAAAGAACAACACAGTACAGAACTTATCTATATTTCTTAGATGTTTTATAGCATAAGATTTAGGAACTATGAGTATTAACTGATACTAGATATACATAAATAATTATGTTGCATATTTTTATAGAACCTTTTGGAAACAACTCATTAAAATAAATGAAAGAAGATAAATAGTTTGTGTAATTTTAGAGTAAAATTCCTTGATCATTTTTTACTATAAATGAACATATGAATTGATTTAAGTGGACATTTCAGTCATGGATGCCAAAATTTCAACCAGTATAACAGATGGAATTCAGCTGTCCAAGCAAGCTTCTGGGTTGATTATTCAAGTGATTAAGATGCTATTTGTCAACTCTAGTTTACCACCCCTTTTAATTATATAGATAATCAAACTAAGAACTGCTAATTCTGTCTCCTAACTATTAATTGTTTGTAATTACCTACAGATTAAAACTGCATGTGCAATTAACTCAAAGAATTAATTGATACGAGGGAATTGATAAAAGGGAAACAGAACAAGCTTGGCATAAAACAGGCCCTAGGGACATAGAACCACTGAATCCAGCACTGTCTTGGGCTCTATCATGTCCTCATAAAGATGCATGACAATTTTATTTGTACTTCTTTGGCTCTGTTGTAGACAGTGGAATAGACTCTTGCAAACATTTGGTTTCTTGGTTCACTGCAGTATTATAGTGTATTTAAAAAAATGAAAATTCTATTACCTTTGGATCTTTTGCTGACACACAGGTGACTTGGACAAATCTATTCATTTGCAGTATGTTTGTCACTGAAAAGAATGTAGAAGTGGTGAATATTTAAACTAACCAGGAATTTTGCCTTCCTTCTTCCTTCTTGCG
Organism: Scalopus aquaticus; assembly: GCA_004024925.1. NCBI lineage: Eukaryota > Metazoa > Chordata > Mammalia > Eulipotyphla > Talpidae > Scalopus > Scalopus aquaticus. The sequence goes on along the minus strand of PVIJ01004103.1, from coordinate 80,362 downwards.
CTGTCTCTTTCCTCATTCTCCTGGCAATATCACCAGTAATATAACCTTATCAGTTTTCTGTGAGTCATCTGGGTAATTTCAACTTGTAAAGTAGATTTTAGAGTATGTTATTATCATATTATTAGATTCTAGAAATATCTCTCACTTGTGTAAATAATTGGCTGATTGTCAACTATAGAAATTTGAATAAATGGGAAATAAAATTAAAAAGCCACCCCCAACTGGAAGATACTTAAAATATATTACTATTATAAACATCAAGATGATGCTAGAAAGTGAGAAAAGATGGTCTAGTGAAAAATATTTGGTTCTGAAAAAGAGTAGAATTAAAAATTCATTTTTAAGGTTTTTCTGTTCCTTAGGTAATTGTGTCAGTTTCAATGTATGGTAACTTTCACTCTTAACAGTATTGCTTTCAATAAATGGTAAATCATATACTGAACACATTCTCTGGCACAAGCAATATATTTAGTTTTATGGGGAATGCAAAGAAAGTGAAAGACTTTTAAGACTAGATAGAGAAATAAGAGACACAGAAGATAACAAAATAATATAAACTAGTGTTATATAATACATATTTTTAAAGTCTGTATATTTTCAGAGGAGATATAAATCAGGAGGACATCAGCATGAGTGGTTATTTAACAAATGCTTTTATGTTCAAAGTTCCCTGCCATTTAGCTTACCTCTGTGTTAGTTTGATGGGACCATTTTAGTTTCTTTCCAAATTTTGATATCATATCTTCCTTGAATTTGTTTGATGTCAGAGTTTCACATACATGCGCACTGCCAACTCCACCTCCCCTTAGAATTCAGAATTTTCATTTGTCTGTGGCATTATTTGTCAAGACTGTTGGCTCTGTGAAGGTTTTGTGAGACCTTAGTCTGATATATGATTTTGGTCTTTGTCAAACTATCAGCTTATAACTTTCAACTGACTTTGTGGAATAAACTAGAATTTGTTGCACGTCACCTTCTTTGCCTGGCTTCTGAGGAGTCATTAGCATATATCAGTGTATGAGTGATTACCTTGAGAATTTTAGTGGAGGCTTTACTGCTTCCTGAAGTGGAAAAGTTAGAGCTATATTTCCTAGTGTGATACCTATATACTGGGAAAATAATGCTTGGCATTCTCGACGACATGAGTCTGTTTTGTGAGTAAACAAGATAAAATATTTGAAATTCTCTGTCCTGTCTTGGAAAGGCAAGTTGTGTAGCCTTAGTCTCATATGGGGTTGGTCTTTTCAGTGAGCAGGAAGATTCCCTTTCATCTGTGAGACTTCATTCCTGAGGCTGACTCTTGTTCCCTAGTGTTTACATAGCTACCTTGATCACATTTCTAATGAATGAGAAATACAGAGCAATTTGTAGTGAGATATTGTCCTGGCCCTGGAAGACTTCATAAATTTAAGAAGGTAATTGGAAAGAGAAGCCCACTTTCTAAAATACAAGAGAACTCATTGTAGAAGTGCATTAAAGAGGGCCTCCCCGGTGGCGCAGCAGTTGAGCGCTGCGCTGTGGAGCTGTCGGCAGAGCTCAACGTGAGTTCGATGCCCAGCCGGGGAGAATCCCACATGGCGCGGCAGACCTCTCCTGCCTCACCCGCTGCTCCCCTCAGCAGTGTACTTCTGATCTGCCTTTTCTGCTCCCCACTCTGTCGCTGGTGAACCCTCTCGCCGCCCCACGCCTCTGGCCTGTACCCCAGCTTGTATGTATAGGTGAATAAATCTTAAAAAAAAAAAAAAAAAAGTTAAAAAAAAAAAAAAAAAGAAGTGCATTAAAGAGATTGGGTGGGCCTGCGATTGTGCTTTGGGAAATGCTTCAGAGTAGTCAAAAAACTTCACAAAAACTCTTATGCTACGCTTCTGCATCCTCCTGGGCTTATTAAAGGTCCCAAGGAATTATAACATGAATGGCTTTTTCATTGCTGCCACTTCTCACATGCTGGTCTTCTCTGGTTCGCTGTCATCTCCCTGCTATAGATATTTGCTTCTGCTAAAGAATTCATTTATTTTAGTTTTGATTAAAATATGTCATTTATTTACTATGTGGCCTCTTTTAGATATTTTTTGCCTTTTGGACAGAGGACACAGACTCTTTTTGACTGAAATGGAAGAAACACATATAACATTAAACTGGGGTACAAGTGTGTGTGTGTGTGTGTGTGTGTATTAATTAGGATGTCTGTGAGATTAGATTACATTTTATATTATTTATATTACTTCTCTGTCTCCCTATATGACACTTAACTTACAATTCTGTAAATTAGTTGAAGCAGTAAAATGAGAAAATTTATTACTTCAGTTTTCTCTAAATTTATTAGAAGTTAACTTTTCCATTGAAAACTTCAGGAAAGATATACATATATGAATATATTAGAAGGAACATTAGCCATATGAAAATAGTTTTATTCATTTGAAGGGCAGGATTGAACTGAAAAGCTCCCTTTTTTAAATGATTAATATTTCTGAGAAATAATGGACAAATCAATCTTAAATACCTTATCACTTTTAAAAAAGATTTCTTCAGAAATAGCACGTAACACTTGCCATGAGAGAGAAGAAATATGTGGGAATAACTGGCTAACCTTTTGCTATTTCAACCTATTTACCTTTAACACTTTTAATAATTTCATTTACTTTGCAATTTGAAAATGTGTGCCTTCATAATAATTCTGAATTTTCTTTTAAAGTACTTATATAGCAGGGAGAGGAGTTTTCCTTTTATTGTTATAAGTGCTATTCATAAATATGATTTTGCTTTAAGCTTCTTTAAAATAAGAAGTCAATGTTCTTGAAGAGAGGGAGTCAGAAGAATGAACCTATTAGTTTTCTGATGAGTGTACTGTAAGGCAATAAAAAAAACCCTAGCACTTTATTGTATGAGGGCGCCAATTAATTGAAGCCCCTGTGTAACGCCGTCCCTTCTTCATCCCTCTCCAATTAGATGATAAGATGTGATTTTAAAATTGAAGAGTGGGTCCATAAAGCTGATTTACTTTCCCTTTGTAACATTGAGCAATATGATCAGTGTGTACTTTTCCTGGATAAATATTGTTTTAACCCACATTGATATTTCTGGCAGACAGAGCAGTCTGTGATTGGAGAGGAATTTCATCAGCGAGGTCTAGCCGCTTTACTCCTGAGTCTGCTCGCCTTGGAGTCTCCAAATCATCATCAGTGTTTCGGGATGTAAGTAACTGAGGTCGAATTACTATTTTTCTGGGAAATTATTTGGTTAATTTTGACATAACATGAAATTTTATATGGACCTATTTTATTCCTAAAATGATTCTCCGCTGAAATTAATCAAGTTTTTGAAGTAATATCTTAATTCTATCATCATATGGTGTATAAATATTGTTGGTCACCTAAACTCCTAAATATATCTATTGATGTTTATTTAAAGAGCACTAATAGCTAAAGTGATCATCACAATCACCAAATGTGATAGCAACTCTTTTTGTAGTGATACCTAGACTATCAAGAAAATATAATGGAGGCCAATGGAGAAGAAGGCATCTGTTAGGACTTTAAGAATTAGAGGAATGAAAACTCAAGTGGCAATTCCATGGCCACTCTTTGATCGTTTTCTGAATCAGAGCTGGGGCGTGCAGATCTGTGACTTGGAATTGAATCAGGCTTTTGATGAGTAGATGAATTAGGTTCATCTCATTGGGGCAATTCCTAAGATGTCTCTACGTAAATAGTAGAAGAAACTTGCATGATTCTGACATCTTTAACAACAATTTCTTCAAAGACATCAAAAACCAGTTGTGTAATGTGTCTCAGATGCATGCCTGGGTTTCATACTCTCCTACATGTTCTGTGCTATGTGTGAATGTATCTGTCTCATCCTTTTTCCATTTCTTTCTTTTCATATCACTAATTATTTTTCTTCTTGACTTGCCATTTGTATTAGTCCATTTGGACTGCCATAACAAAGTACCACAGACTGGGTCTCTTAAGCAAAGGAAATTTATTTCTTACTGTCTTTAATTCTAAGAAAGGTCTAAGATCGAGGTGCCAACAGCATTCATTTCTCCTGGGCATGCAGGCAGCCACCTTCCTACTGTGTCCTCACATGACCTTTCCTGTGTGTGTCCCTGTTTCTCTCTTCTTAAAAGGACAAGGTTGGATTAGGGTCCTACTCTTGAGATCTTACTTAACCTAATTACTTATCTAAAGGCCCTGTCTCCAAATACAGGCATAGTAGGAGGTAGAGTATATGAATTTTTGGGAGATACAATTTAGTCCATAACTCTAATAAGCAACTGAAATATATTAAACAATTATTTTTTCTGTAAACCAAAACTTTTGAATTATGTCATATTTTACTCATGTTGATAAATTTGTTCTGAGCAAATTTACTAAAACTGAACTATTGCAACCCTGTTTTAGACAAGGTCATTATATGAATATTAAGGAAAATTATATAAATTCAAACAAGGAAATTATATGACTTTTTCCTGCAATTCTAGCAATCTTTGTAATCCACTACTTTCAGAACATATTAAATACAGTATAAACAGTTACTTTCAGCTCATGACATTTGTATTTCTTATGTTTACATATCCTTAACCAAATAATACCCATAGGAAGCTGCTTTCTATATTGCTTCTAAACCTTCTAGCCCTACCCTGTTTATGCTAACAATTTAAAGATCCTACCTTTGTGAAGTACATTTAAATATATTTCATTGTTGAAAACATCTGGCAAGAGTAGACCAGATTGTGGAGTGCTCTGAATGCAAGACTAATAATGGTTATTCATTGGCAAGTGGGAAAATGGGTGTGCAAAAGGCTACTAACCTTAGCTCTGACTGAGTAGATCATGTTTTAAGTATGGACACACCTGCCTAAAGCATTGGGGTGGACTGGGGTGGAGATAGGCATTAACAGATCTTTTGTATAAGTCTAGTTAGGTTTGTATGTTACCCTTGCAAACCAGCTATATCAAACAAGATGGGGTAAGATTCAGACACTCAAATTTATTTCCTGCATCTCACTGTGTTTCCAGTTTTCAACACTGGAAGTCTAATAGGCATCTTTCATCAAGGATTCCCCTTTTGTTTATTTTTTAAGATCATAGTCCTAGAATGGTTCAAACATCAAGTTTTAAATAATCTTTTCCCTATGAGGTAAAATATAAATACCATAGCACTTGCCATTTTAACCATTTTTAAGCGAACAGTTTTGTGGCATTGAGTATACTGTCGTTGTTGTGTAGCCATCATCTTCCTCTGTCTCTTGTACCTTCGTTATCTTCCCATTAAATACCAATTCCCCTTTTTTTCCATCACCCCATTTCTTTGCAACAAATATTTTGCTTTCTGTATCTATGGTTTTGATTTGTCCTACTGTGACTGGCTTTTCTCACTTAGCTTGATGTATCTTTGAGGTTCATCTATATCTAGTTTTGAATAAGAAATAATAGTAATAGTATTTATTAATTAGATAAATAAATAATGTGGTTTAAACTAGCATTTCTTGGATCATTTTAATTTTATAGAGACCTTTAATCTGCATTTATCATTACTTTTATTGTAAGAGACCATTGTATTTTTACTTTTTTGAAGCCATTTCACAACTTTTGTTATTCTAGAAGCCAACAGATTCAACCAAATTTTCTCAACCATATTGAGCCTTTATTTTGAGATAGCCTTACACAGGAAAGATGTTTGAGGAACACAAGGCCCATCAGCATTAGTTGCAGTGCCCACAATATTTGTAGTTCTCCAGTCAACATATTCCTTTTTTGTGAGATAAGCTGGGATATAATTCTTATCAAAACTTGGATGAAAGAATGAAAAGTTGATTGTAGATAGCATTTCAACAGATAGTAGGTTATGGGAATGAGCACACTGGCACCTGCCCTGGGGAATTCCCCTACCCCCCCAGTCTCTTGGGAAGCTAGGTACACTTGTTCTCTAGTAAAGGGAACATTAACTAAATTTCTTAAAAAGTAGTGAAAGAGAACAAACTGTAAAAAGACAGCCAAAAAAGGCAAACATCTGTTACTGAACATGTCTCACTTGACTTCCTTTTAATGTTCTTAGGAATAAATTTATGAACTAGGGGAGGTTCAACACTAATTAGCTTGTTTTCATCAAACAAAATTCACCAGACGTGGATGTTGAATATGAATGAAAACTTCAGTAGCAGCAATACTAGATAGAAAGAGCAAGTGCTGGTACCCAGGGTTATGACCCCAAGCTTTAGATACTGCTATGACCATTAATAGCTTAGAATTGCTGTAATTTGATTTAAAAAATGATCAGCAAAACATGCTTAAAAAGTCACTTGTACCCATTAAACAATGGATGAGGTGTAAAATTTTCTTTTCAGTTATACTACTTTAGGATAATGAAATATTGAAATGGCTTGTAATAACAAAGACAGAGCTACTGAAAGGCAAAGTTTTGTATTACAAGCAGCAGCAGTAGTACTAGTTGTAGCTTGTAATAGTTATGCAGATCCATAATCCTTTATTTAAAAGTCTTGGGACTTTAATAAATCTTGGAAATATTTAGACATTCAGAAAATTTCAAACTTTAGGGTGTTAAGAAATAAGTAGATTTGTTATCAAATATGTATTCAAAGTATGTTAGTATTTGTGGCAAAGCATATGAATATTCTTATTAAATGGGTGATGGAGGCCGCTAGAGAGGCCTTTAGTTGATTGATCCAAATCAGGGTTTGTCACCCCAGATCAAGCGAGTTAGATTTTATCTTTCTTTGTGTTAAGAGAAATTTGTTAGTTTTCCAACTATTTGGGATTTCTGCTTTTGGATAAGGAATAATAGTGATAGTAATGGCTGTGGTAGTAGTAGTAATAGTAATAACAATGGTGGGGTAGTAGTAGTCAAAGAAGGCAGATGAGCAAGATAGGCAGATGCAGACACACGTGCACTTCTGTATTAGCATTTGCAGAAAGAGCATACCATGATCATATATTCATCATTATTGATTCTTAATGCTAGATATCCTGGACTTAATACAAAATGTCCATATTTTATAATCCCCAATGGCAGGATCAGGCAGATATTCTATATCTCTGACAGGTGCAACATCCTGTGAGAGTCCTTTTCTAAATTCCAATTAAAAGAGCACCACTGTCTGTATTTTTCATCACGTAGTGTATTCCGGCCCTATAGCACATTATGTAGCTCCTATTGGTTTATTCCTGGCCTTCAAACATAGGTTCTACAATGCTGAGGATATTTTAGATCATTTGCTGTACTCCAGTGCCTGGAATAACACTTGTCATAAAGTACAGTTTCGGAAAATATTTGCTGAGTAAATAAATAGCAGGCTCTTTGATATTTCCTTTAAAAGGAGCACAGAAGAGACCCAAGGTCCTAAGGCAGTGAAAACACAGACATGATAATATTATTAGGAAGAGGAAGAAGAAATAAATAGATTTAAGGATGTTACATAAATCTTGCTGCAATTATTTTTCTATATTGACCAAAAAGAGTTCCACAATCCTTAGTACTGTGTTGTGAAATGGACCTTTCTCTGCATTCCACTGAATCAGTTGCCATTCTCATTTTATCGGTTTTCTTTTTTACTGTTTTCTCACCTCCTCCAACACTGTCTTTTGAGAAGATCCCCTTTCAGACTGCAGACAAGCCATATTTCATTGGCTCACTGGGAAGGACCAAATCCACACCAGGGGCACAAACCCAAAACTTTGAGTCTTTAGGAGATGCTGGTAACAGCAGGTGAAATCTCATTGGTCAGGCTGTATAAACTATCATAACATTGCTGTGTCAGGATGCAATGATCATCAGATAACGGGGATCCTGTACATGACAATGGCTGTCTCAGCATGCTGTCTTCCGTGATTGACTCCTACTGTGATTCCAGCTTTATCTTTCAATCAAACAGGGCAAATTTTAACTGTAATTATTTCAGGTCTTTATATTCTTTTGTTCATTCTATACCTGTTACTGCATATTTTTGACTGTTCCATAAAACCTATAAAATCATTGGATCTTTTCCAAAATAAATAAAAGTAGAAGACAAAATTGCTGAATGCCAGTCAATTAAAAATCTAACATAAACTTGTTTTTGTACTTGTATTCTGACTATATTCATAAATGAAACAATTTCTGCCTCTACCACCAATTTCACCTTTTTAATAGAGTAGTATATTGAGTTTCAATCCCAGCCATCTCTTATTTGTGTAATCAAGGTAGATATATTAAATGTAATAATTTCCTTAGGAAATGTGGGAGTTAAAATCTCTATTTTTGCAGTGTCTTGGTGAAGATTGAATAAAATTTTAAATAAAGTTAATAGTAGGTAATAATTATTAATTATAACAATTTATTAGTTTTGTGATGCAGTTCCAGGCCTACCATACATGGTAACAACCAAATTCACCAATTTGAGGTATCACAATCAAGTAGATCCCAAACAAACATACAAATGTAAAGGATTGCATTCAACATTTTAAAATACATTCCAGTATTTTTTTTTAAATTATTTTTGAAGATTTTATTTATTTATGCATACAAGCTGGGGTACAGACCAGAGTCGTGGGGTGGCGAGAGGGTTCACCAGAGACAGAGTGGGGAGCAGAACAGGCAGATCAGAAACACACTGCTGAGGGGAGCAGCGGGCGAGGCAGGAGAGGTCTGCCGCACCATGTGGGTATCTCCCTGGCCGGGCGTCGAACTTGTGTCACCGCTGCCAACAGGTCCACAACGCAGCACTTAACCACTGCGCCACCAGGGAGGCCCCACTCCAGTATTTTTAATTGAATTGTTTAGCAGTAAATTAACTACCTGGGAAGGTACCAGAATCCAAAAGGAGAAACATATTTAAAATCTGATGAACACCTTATATATATTTCAACACAATCTTAAACATCAATGAATGCATATACATTAAAATGCTTCCGAATTGTGAAACAGAGATCCATTTCCTCAATTTATCCTTTAATCTTAAAGCTTCAGAATAAAGCAAATCAAACCTGGTAGCAGCTGTTCCATTGCTTGGCATTCTTGAATTTTAAAGTTTCCAAACATATGCACACAAACCACAAGAGAGATTTGGAGCCTTGTGCCCCTGGGAAATTGTGAGTTACCTGGGAAACCCTTAGGTTCCCAAGATCTTTTCAATCTCATCTTAAGCTCAAAGTAATTTTTTTTTACCTTATTATTTAAAAATGTATATGCTGGGCCTCCTTGGTGGCACAAGGGGTTGAGTCTCAGCACTATGAAGCTATCACTAACCACTGCAGCACTAGTTCAATCCCCAGCAAGGGAGCTTCCCACATGCCTCAGCAGACCTCTCCTGCCTCGCCCGCTGCTTCCCTCAGCAGTGTATTTCAGTCAATCTGCTTGTTCTGCTCCCCACTCTGTCTCTGGTGAATCCTCTCACCACCCCCACACCTCTGGATTACACCCCAGCTCTTATATGCATAAATAAATAAATCTTTAAAAAATGTGTATGCTTTTATATGTCAGTTATACAAAAAAGTATATTACCTATGTCTGTCCATATGTATAATACTTCATCTTATAGAATAACATTAAGACAAATACGTACAAATTAAAGAATAGAACGTTTTCCTTCCCCTTCGTATCCTGAGGGAACCATTCCCTTGTTCTTCCTTATAATTTTAGCACATATGCACATGTTCCTAATTAGTCCTTTGTTTAGTTTTGCTTCTTTTTAACTTTATATGAACCCTAATGTAGTCTCTCTTTCCTTGCTCCACAAGGAAATGTTCTGCATAAATGATGATGTGTGTCTCTGTGGGTCATTCATTTTCATTGATGCACAATATCCTATTGAATGATTACACTACAATTTAATTATCCTTTCTATTACCCAGAAATACTCTGCTTTATCAAAAATTATTTCCTACTATTAATAATTGTGCTACATTTTTAAATGGTATAGGTACAAGAATTTCTCTAGGGCAATTCCCAGGGCCAATATGAACTTGCATCCTATTGCATCAAGAATAGGTTTTTACAGATGCCAGAATATTAGGCGTTCAGCCCTGGAGGCAGCTGAGCAGGGCCTGGGCATTGGGAGCTCAGTAACTGATTAATGGTTACCTGAGTAATTGATCACCTCTAGCTACAGGCATCCTGCACGCTCATTCCACCTTTGATACCGCCCATCCTTCGCAGTGGAACGGCTGCTGTGCGGGCCTGTCCACTTCACCAGGCAATGGCAGGCAGATTTCCACTCCCAGCAGCAGTCCATGAGAGTCAGTCCCTGTGGCTGATATACTTGGCAACACTTAATGTGTCAAAATTTTAACCTTTGCTAAGTTGTGAAATGCTATTTCTTTGTTGTTGTAATTTGCATTTTCCTAATGAGGCTGAGAATAATAAGGCTGAGAATTTTTTAACATTTCTAGGCCACTGATATCTTTTCTTTGTTAACATGATACAGGTGTATTTAAAAAAATCTATCTAGTTACATTTCTACCCCTTTATTATTTTGTGCTATTTGTTCTTTCCATTTTTGGGAAGCTAATTGACATATTTTCCCCTCTCATTCCATTTTTCCTAGTACTCACTTGGCATTTATATTCTTGTTTTTGCTTTCATAAGTTGTTAACCTATACATTTAAATACATAGTACATATATTATGTCTTAAAATCAATATTAAGTTAAACCACACATTTAATTTAAAGTATCTATGTTCTTCTGTGTCCACATACAGAAATCTTACATTACTTAACAACTAGAATTTAGTTCTCTCTTATTTTTTAACCTCACAGATGTTATTTTGTTTTAAATGTCATTGTTTAATTTTAGCTAGATACTACCACTTTTTTAACTTACTATTATATATAACATCACAGACCTATGGGATAGTTTTCCTTCTTGAACTGTGTCATTTAGAAGTACCTTTAGTAAGAATCAGTTGTCAGAAAACCTGAACTGACGGTGTATTTATTTTTCTCTGGCCATTTTGAAGTTATCACCACCCTGTCTTCTGGCCATCACTGTTGCTATTGAAAAATCCATTTGTCTAGTTATCTTTCCTTTATAATCTGTCTCTCTTTTGTGTTTCTAAAAACTTTTCTTTTGGTTCTGCTGTTTTATTGTGAGTTGTATAAATGTGGTTTGTTTTTATTTATTTTACCTGGGTTTGTTTGGTCTCCTAAATATGAAAGTCAGGGTCTTTCAACATTCTGGAAAATAACAAGCAAAAAAACCTGTATCATTTTAACTTCAAGTGCTCTGTTCCATTTTTCTTTATAAATTAATTAAAGCTAAAATTTTCACATGTTGAGTCTTCTATTCAGCTTTCATTGATTTGTCATTCTCTTTTTCGTATTTGCCATCTCTTTGATCTCATTGCTACATCCTGTTTCCTTTATTTGGCTTCCTGATTTACCTTATTTTGGGTCTGCTTCAGTCTTCCTTAATCTGAATATTTAATGTCTTCTTGAGATCATGGCCATTACACAGTGACCATTATCACCTTTAGGACCCTTCCACTTCTCTAAAGAAATGTAAAGGAAATTCCGCCCTTGAGAACACCTTCCAAATGGGGGTCCTTTCTGGATCCATGAGAAGATTTTGGGAAAAGATACATTTCCTAAGCCTATCACATCTTCCTGGGGGTTTCTATGTCTTCAAACCTCTCCTGTGGCTTGTGTGTTTTGTCAGATGCTCTAAAGTTCAATAATGCAAAGAGATTGGTAAGTGAACAAACTCAGGATTTTGTGTGTGGTGCCTTCTGGTTCTGCATGTGTGCAAGTTATTGATATTTTTCTGTTTAAACCATTTCTTAGGTTAGAAGCAGTAGCAATATGAGGAATGTGACTGTTATTTCACAGAAGGTGCTGGTGACATGACTGACTTTTGCTTGAGAAACACAAGTGTTAATATTCAAACCTGGCAGAAAAAAGCTTTTCAGTTTATTTTCACATGTTTTAATGTGTAATTTTGTATGTATGTACTCTTAATGCTTTTCTCTTCACAGTTTCTTCTTTTTAAACAAACCTTTTATTTTACCTTAAATGGTGTGTTCACATGTGCTTCTGGTAAGGTCACAAAACTGTTTAAGAAAATCATTGCTATTTAGAAAATACCCTTTAACCAAATTTAGGGTTAAGTATTGCGGTATGGTATGCCGATTGAACATTAGCTTTTTATTGGAGACATAATCCAGAATTTCATTCTAGTAACAGTAGTATAGAAGTGGTTTTTATTAAGATGCAAATGAAAACCTTTCTTCCATTTTTTATCTTTGGTTCATCAATGCAATAATTTAATCATTAGACTATGAGAGAAATTAGCGTTGTTGTTAAAAAGAAAAATGATTCCATGTGAGGTTTGGGATGAGGAGGGGAATTGATGGAGTTGATAGTTGTTTCTAAAAAAGTTTGAAAATTGAGACTACCAGAGGGGGATGGGAACGGTGGGGAGCATAGACAGGAGGGTCCCACTGGACTCGGGTGGACAACTGTGGGTGCCTGAGTGGTGAGTGTGGTGTGGTGATGTAGATGTGAAAAGGTGTGAAGGTGAATCTATGAATCATATGTAGAATTGTCAACCAATGTTAAAAAAAAACAACTCTGGCTCAAAAAACACTAAAATAAGCTTGAAGTGTAATAATGTGTAAATCATCAGGGTTCAGCTTGGGACTGGTTGAATCCTGGGATTTGAAAAAATCTGTGTGAAATAGGTGTTTAAAAAGTTGTTTGGAATAAATTCACACAGATTTTTAAAATTTTTGAAGATTTTGACCCGGTGGTTTAATAAATGACTTACATCTTCAACTAAGTGCTTAGGACAGGTCCCTGCAAATTTATTGTCATGGAGAGACCAGGAGCCTGTAGAAGCTGGTACAGCATCTTTGGTGGTAGAAAGAGGGAAGAGGTAGAAAGAAGAGATTTTGAGGGGTAAAGGAAGTTTTTGTGGTTTTTGAGATTTTGTATTGAAACATCCAGCAGAATGAAATTGGGTTTGAATATATAGTATTAGCATGTAGAAAACTAAAACTCAAGAAAAAAAATCAGTAGCTCTTAAAAGAAAGATTGCTATTGGCTCTGCAAAAGGGAGACTAAAAGCAACTTCTTTTTATGTTAGTTATGAAGAAAGATCACCGGAGGTTGTAAAGTCAAATAAGTTGCAAGAGAGTAATTGTCTAGAATCAGAAAATATCTTACTAAGGAAAATACTTGGGAATGTTTGCAACTTGTTTTACTTATCAGCCTTCACATTTGCCACCCTGAATCATAGAGAATGTGCTAATTCAGGCAGCTGGTCAACACAGGGGCAGTAAAAAAAATTAAGTTGACAAATGTAAATAATATTGCCATAAAAAGACAGTGTCTTTTAACCAAACACAGTTTGTGGAAAAGAGTGCAATCTGTTCATAAAAAATACCTAATTTTTGTCTCCATCAGTATTTTTGTAGTCATGAATATGTCATGGAATAACTTGAAGGCAGCATTTAAAATGAAGATCCTAACTAATTTATGACAAAGGAGCTGAGAATATACAATGGAGAGAAGGTAGAATGATGTTGGAAAAACTAGACTGCCACATGCAAGGGAATGAAACTAGACTACCATTTCACACCATATGCAAAAATAAATTCAAAGCAGATAAACACGTGTAACTATAGAAGAAAATATAGCCAGTAAACTGCTTGATAAAAACTTAGTGATGTCTTTGTAAATTGGATTCAAATGTCAAGGGAAACAAAAGCAAAAATAAGCAAAATGGGACTCCCTTCTACCATTAAAAATTTTTAAATTCATAAATATATGTCCTGCATCATACTTTATTATTCCCTACATGTTGCACATGCATTTTAAAAGTATGCTATTATTCTTGAGGATGACTGTTTAAAGAAAAACAAAAAGAAAATAGGATCAAAGGATTCTAAAATAACATACTTGAGAGATGATGCAAACCAATTCTCAAGGTTATTGCTGCATTCTAACATAACTATAGAAGGAAACTTAGTCTTTCAGCTTAAGAAATAAATGGCATGAAAAAAAAATTAAAATATAATTTACAAGTCTGATTGTATCTGAGAGTGCAATGTAAGACAGAATGAAGTCTAACTCTAAGAGACATTTTTGATTTGCTTAAAATATCTAAAACAACTACTTTGTACCTTAATACTGAGTATTTTTGCAGCATAAACATAACTTTCTTCCACATCTCATATTTATATTGATATGATCTTCTAAATATTCTGAGAATTGTTTAAGAGATTTATTTGACTTAGGTTGCTGAATGATGGTTAAATGATACCTAAAAAGCAAAGTTGAAATAAACATTTTTCTTGTAGTATCATGAGCACACTATGTATCAACAGTTAAGACACTTTGTACGACCGACTTCTTATAGTTCTGAGGGACAAGACAATACTGATCATCAGTGGGCAGGGTGTGAAAGTATACATTTGTAGAGGTTGAACCTATAACTGCTGGAGCAGATACAAAATGTAAACCTACTTTACCTCAATAAAATAATCTGGAAATAACAATTAAAAAAAACAACAAAAGTAAAATTTATTATCCTTTTCCTTTTCTATCAATATTACCTCAAATTTCTTTTATCTGAGATTATTTTTTCAAAAACCATTGTGTGCAAAAAATTATTTTAGCAGATTATAAAGAGGAAATGCAATTTAGCAATGCCTCTCGTGTCAGTTTAACATTTGGGCCATGCCAAATGACCAGAGAGGCAATGGTTACCAGTTATTCTGAAGTCTTAGTAGAGTTGTCTTTGACAATTGTTCTTTCTACTGTTAATAGTTATTGGAGGATTTTATCAGAAAAGTCCATATTAAACACTATGTTATAATTATTGAGGAGATGTGGCTGAAGCTGATGATTACACTGTACCAGGTTTCTTTTTAAAGACTCATGGGAAAAATTTTTCACAGAAAGTATTTTCTTCTCTTTCTTCAGTACTTCATGTATTAGTTTGCCAGGGCTACCATAACCCACAGAAAATTATTTTCTCATATTTCTGGAGGCTGGACATTCCGGATGAAGGTGTGGGCAGAGCTGGTTTCTTTTGAAGCCGCTTCCCTAAGTTTATAGAAAGCTGTGTCTTGCTTTGTTCTCACATGACCCTTTATCTATGCAAGCTCCTGTTTTCTCTTCCTTTTCTTATGAGGACACAGTTCTATTGGATTAGGACCTCACTCATATGACCTTGTTTGATCTTTCTGAAAGGCATTATCTCAAAATGTAGTCACTCTGGGGATTAGGGATTCATCAAATGAATTTTTTTGGGAATACAATTCAGTCTGTAATATTTTGATAAAGGAATTTGAGATTCAAATCTGTGTAATATGTCAAGCAATATCAGGAAACATCTGACATCATTCTCCTACCCATGTTTCTTTTAATCTAGTTTCATTACTTGTGTGCAATTTTCTTTTGTATTATGTTTGTTGTAAACTACCTTAAATCTTATTTTAATAAGACAAGACAAATAAGCAAATGAATAAGTAAATCATCATTTGTAATGTATTTACATGGATAATTTTTCACTGAAATGTAGAGCAAGAATTGTATTCCTGGGTGCCCAAAGATACTGCAGGTGGTTGGGCAGTTCTATTCCTTTGAGTATGCTTATAAAGTTACACTGGTGTTTGATAATATGTAATATGTAACAGGAATCTTCCCTCCTTTTGATAATATAATAGAGCATCAAAGGAATTAAAAATTTGAAGGTGAAGTTATTTTCCTACTTATGTCAACTCTTCTTTCTCTTATTCTAGAAAAACTTAATGAAAACAGAGCTGCAGCTTGACAAGCCAGTACTGAAGCTACAACCCAAGTATATTTGTTATATAATAACAGAAAAGTATAAGTTAATGCACTTGTTTTTTTTATGTTTTATCAGTGCAAATGCAAACTTAAGTATCTAGATTTAAAGAAGTGTGTAGGTTGTTGAAAGCTTACATTTTTAATGTATCTTTTTCAGTGCTGCCATTTAACTCAGGCAGGGAGAAAAGTTTTTTTTTTTCAAGTTTATTAGTGATCATTAAGTAGACTAGACTGAAATTTACTTTCTAGTAGGTCAGAGCAAGCAGTGTAAACAATACTGTGTGATGTTCCAGCTGTTTTATTTGTTAGAAATGTGAGCTACAATTCAGTAGGGTAAAGCATGATTTCAGTGTCTCTGGAGAATTCTTAGATTGCTTTGCTATTTTATGGACCAAATTTATTGATGAGCTTTTGTGGAAAACTGATTTTGTGAAAGACAATGTGATGGGAAGATTATGGAAAGTTGAAAGTGAAGGGTCTGAAAAGAACAATTAATCACACTTGGTGTTTCCTTGTTCACCAGCCTATGTTTGCTCATTAAATCACTAAGTATTATTTTATTACTAATTAGGTGCATAGCACTAGGCCAGGCAATATAGATGCAAATAACAAATAAGGATAAATCTTGGAAACTGAAGTTTGTCAGAAGCATTCAATTTGAAAGTCCAATCCCCCGATAGAGGATTACTTAAATATTATTCACCCTGCCTTTTCTTACCTGACATCCTTTTTTTTTAAATCACTCCTCTCAATTAAAATTTTGTGGCTATAGTCGGCACATAATCTCTCTACCACAATTCCAAAATTTAGAAAACTCCAGAAACTGATAGTTGATGGTAAGGTGTACCATAGGTGGTGCCAAACCTCTTAGTGTCAAAACCTGACCTGAGCTGTCAGTAACTGTGAATATTTATAGTCTTTACTTTTCCTGTTTCAGGTGACACTTCATGTTTTGCATACATATTAATGTTCACTCTATTAACTAATTAATATCAACAGTTTGATCACAGGATGTTGCTTCAGATCCTACTTGAGTGTTTCATAACATATAGTTGTACTTGCTATATTAAATTTCCAAAAATTTGAAAAAGAAATTGAATTCCAAAATATGCCTGACTCTAAGTTGAAATATTGTGGATTTACAATGCACAATATAAAATACACTGCATTTATTTAATATCCAAGAAGTAAATATCCAATTTAAAATTTGATATTATCTGAGAACTGGTCTCCTAATAAATTTAGTAATCACCTTATTCTGTGTTTCTTATGTATTTAACTTTATATTAGATATATTCATTTAACTCCCAGAGCAACACCATGATATATTTTTATACGCAACATTTTGCTGATGAGATAGCCAAAGTTGAACATCTCCCTTTGGATCACCCTGCTAGTTGGTGAGGGACTGCACTGAAACCCAGGTCCTTTCATTGCAGAGCATTGCTATATACTATTAGCTAAACTGTGCCAGAAGAATCTCTGCCTAAAACTTCAAACTCGATGGGAGCAGAGATTATTGATTCTGTGTAGGCTTCTATTTAAAGCTCTTGGCACAATTCCTTGAATACATATTCCAGAAAACATAATTTAAATAAAAAATTTCCAGAGCAAAAGAAAAGAGCAGATTTCTATCTTGTCCTGTTGAGAAATACTCTTTTTTAGTTTATTCATTTAACAACAAACATTCAGTGCCTGCTATTTTAGTGGTAAGGACAGACTGAACATGATAGAGATAGATGCTGTACATTTAAGAAATTTAAAGCCTAGATACCATTTTTAGTCCTATTGTAGCTTTACCTTATCTCTTACTTAGCCTTGGTTCTAGAACTTTAAGTAAAATGAAAGTGTTTCATCTTGCTCACTTTAACATGCAAAACAAGTTGAAGAAAGCCAATTAAGTTTCAACTCCTTGTAGGAATTCTATTCCTGATAATTGTGGAGTAGCTTGTCTCAGGCTAAGCTTCCCACAGATAATAATAATAAACTGGAAAAATAGAAAATTAATACTTGAAGGCACTGAACCCTGATGGCATGCAGACAGAAACTGGAGGGAATTTGCTTCTTGAAAGAAAGAAACTGCAATTGGGGGAGATCCCCCCTTACCCAATTTCCCCCAGCTTATCGGAGTGAGGCAGCTGACTGTCAGGCAGACAGCCTGAGTGTGGTTCTGTGAGATGTCAGAAGAGAGAGCGGGGGCTGCCAGAATGACTGCACAGTGACTAAGGAAACTCACAGAAAAGAGAGCCACGAAGGGAGGAAACTCAAGCCTACATATAAATTCTCCAATCCTTGGCTAACTCTAATACTGTACATGCATAAGACAGACTTCAAGTGTAAAGCATCAACTTAAGTCTGATAGAAGTGAGCAGAGTTTTCATGCTATTTACCATGAATAAAGACAAAAATTAGAGTTTAATTTCTACCAAGTGATAAGGCCTTAGTAAACACCAGGCTTTTCATGGAAATCTTAGAAAGCCAATACCAAAGGAGTAAAAACTGTATTCCAGGGCTAAGGGATTCAATTTAGTACTAGCAGCAAAACAAACTAATTCATCTTAACGAAAGTGAGAAAACAAGCCTCAACACATTCAAGGTGATAAACCAATAGTTTAGTCACCAGCTAGAATTAAAAAGAAATCAATTTCCTTCAAGGACAATAACAGAAGTCAGAGTCTCTACAATGTACAGTCTTTAGTACACAATAAATAATAGACATTTTGAGAAATAGGAAAAATCTCACTTAAAGAAAAAGATACATATTTCCTGTTAGAATTAGCTGAGAAGGGCTTTATGACTGCTATTATGAATGTTCAAGAACTTAAAGAAAAAAGATGTTCCTAATAAGAGAGAATACCAAGGTAAAAGTAGTAATTAAAAAATTAATAAAATAAAAATTCTGTTCGAAATAATACAATATCTGAAATGAAATGTTATTGGACAGGCTGAACAACGGATCAGAGAAGGTACTAGAAAAGGTCATTAATCTTGTAGAACTTAATCTGAAAAAGAAAAGAGAAACTAATAATTGGGAAAAAAAACAAACAGAACCGAGTGACCTGTATATTAATATTGAGTGTCCTGCTATATGAAGTTGCAGTCTCAGGAAGAAAATAAAAACAGTATGAAGCAGTAAAGTAATTGAAGAAATAATAGGTGAATTTTTCCCAAACTTAATGAAAAATATCTTTACATCTTCAAGAAGAGCATCACATACTACGCAAGACAAATACACGTAAATCCTCATGGAAGTGCATCATGGTCAAATTCAAATTCAAATAGGAAAATGGGATACTTAAACCTGGCTGTATCAATATTTGAATTAAATGTATAGGGTAAACATTGCAATTAAAGAGTTGAGAATCAAAAGCAAAGATAAAACCTAGGAAATAAACAAAGGGGAAGACTTACATTGTACAGAGGATTCAGTTCTAAGAATGATGACTGTTTTCTCAAAAATGATGGAGTTCAGAAGCAATGAAATCATATACTTAAAGTACTGTGAGAGAAAAATGATCAATTATTAATTCTATATCTAGTGAAACCATCCCACAACATTGAAGATGAAATAAAAAGACATTTTCAGCTAAATTAAGGAAACCAGCTTTTACTACCAGCTCATCTGTACTTCAGAAATGTTAAAGGGAGCTTTTCATGCTGAAAGAAAATGACCCCTGATGGGTCATTCATATTTATATGAAGAAATAAAAAGCAATGAAAATAGAAATATAGGTTGATCAATATTAAAGCATTTTTTTTTCTACTTTCTTGAAAAGTTACTTGGCCATTTAGGGCAAAATAATAACACTACTTTAATCTACTTACAAGCTAGACAGATGCAAATATATATGACAATAGAAAAGAATTGGAGTTATACTGCCACAAAATTCTTTTATGTTTTCAGAGCTACCACTAATACAAAAGAAGTAAATCCAAAGGTAACAGAAAAATTAAAATGGAATGCCAAAAACTATTTGGTTAAGCAGAAAACAGGAAAAGGGAAACATATGGAGTGAATAATTAAAACAAGAAAAATAGGATACTTAAACCTAACTGAACCAGTATTTAAATTAAATGTGTGGAATAAACTTACAATTAAAGTAAGACCTTGTCAAGCTGGGTAAAAGGGCAAGAGCTAACTCTATGTTGTCTGTAAGAGATGTATCTAAAAGAACATCAATTTTAGCAAGTTGATAGAAATAAGAAAAAGATAATAAAAATAGCAGATAGTGGCAATATTAATATAAAAATTGACTCGAAAGACTGTTTTCAGAACAAAAGAGGATAGTTCATAACTTTTATGAAAGGATCAATTATTCAGAATTAGATAATAAAATGTGTATATTTTAGCTATAAATACAACTTCAACGTAAATGAAACAAAAACTGACAGAATTAAAGAATAAATTGGACAACACCATAATATCACCTGAAATTTTTTTACATCTCTTTTTTGGTAATTGGTAGAAAAATTAGTAAAAAGAATAAATAATGACATAATACATTTGAGCAATTAATTTGACCTAATTGACATTTATAGACTACATTTAACAATTATAAAATGTACATTCTTTTAAAGTGTGCATGTAATATTCATATACAGATAAGAACAAAAAACAATGAAATACAAAACAGAAATAATAGAACAAATTAACGAAGCCAGAAGCTAGTTCTTTGGAAAGATTAATAAAATTTGTAAGCTTGTAGTAAAACTGATTAAATAAAAAGAAGAGATATGCAAATTTCCAGTATTAAAAATGGAAGATGTAGCAATATGATGTATTCTATAGATATTAAAAGAGCAATAGAATATCTGAATAACTTCATGGCACCTACATCAACAACATAGGGGAAGGGACAAAGTCTTTGAAAAAGGACAACAAGCCAAAATTGACGCAATAAACAAAATCTGATTTTAAAATTGTTATCAAAAACCCTCCTACAAAAGACTTGGTTTAAAGAAAAAATTGTAGTTGTAACATTTAAATTATTTTCAAAGTTATTTGGTGGTTTAAAAGATAGTTTTTCTTCTTGTCTAAGTCTCTCCTATAAATATTATTTACCAGGTTAATTTGGTTGGGAAATCTTTATTCCTTGTAGGTGTAATTAAATTAAATTTCAGTCCAACCCTTTAAATGATAAAAAATAATATAGTCTTAAATATGAATGTTTATTGTAGTTATTTTTCTGGAGCCAGCCAGCTAATCTGAATTCTGCTAAACATTTTCCTGTATAGTCTACCATCTGTTGCAAGCATAAAGAACTGTGGTAATGTTTTTCAGGGATATCTAGCTAATTTTTGCAGGGTTATTTTAGAGGATGATGACTGAAGGGGAGTTGAGATCACTTGATTCAATCCTTTTACTTTCCACTTGACTAAATTGAGATTCAGAAAGATTGAGATTTCTTCAGGGTCATAAAAGTAAAAAGACAAAAACCAGAAGTAATACTAGAATTCAACCCTCAACTTGGAGTATTCTTAATCGTGCTACTTTTATGCCTTTTATATCTAAATTTTAACTTTTCTAATGATTACTTAAGAGAACTGGATAAGCTATTTAATGAATTAGCAAATCTAAGTGGTTCTAGTGATTAAAAATCTTTGCTAGACTAGAATCCTAGAGGAAAAGAGAGATCTAAAAAAAATGAAAATGAAAATAAAGCAAAGCATTGAACAATATAAAATTGTATATAGTTGTGTGTATATATTACATATATGCACTTTTAATTGAATATGTTTAATTGAAAAGCTGTTAAAATATTCTTATTTATTTTCTATCCTGCATGCTATTTGGAAGAGAAATTCATGGAAAATTTAGAACCAAAATGTTGGATTTCTTCTTCTTCTTTTTTTTTAAAGATTTATTTATTTATACATACAAGCTGGGGTGCAGGCCAGAGACGTGGGGCAGCAAGAGGGTTCACCAGAGACAGAATGGGGAGCAGAATAGGCAGATCAGAAATACACTGCTGAGAGGAGCAGTGGGTGAGGCAGGAGAGGTCTGCCGCACCATGTGGGATTCTCCCTGGCTGGGTGTCGAACTCACATCGCGAGCTGCCGACAGCTCCGCAGTGCAGCGCTCAACCACTGCGCCACCAGGGAGACCCCAATGTTGGATTTCTTAACAGACTTGGTCTAGAGAATTTTTCTTGTTAGAGAGGAATTTCCCATATATTTTCAGTTAGAGATTTTCTAAAGTCTGCATGAGGCAGAGTGTATTATAACCTTCCATCAGTCATCAGTCAACTTCAATCTGGTTCTGGCCAATTTCTAAAGTACTTTTGCATTTCAAGAGTAAAAATATGTCACACATTTATTACCATTGCCAGGCTTCAGTAAATACAAGAGAGTTTGTTATAGGAAAAAAAAAAAAAGATGGAATTCATTTACACATACCCACAAGGTTTGCGGGAACTCTCTACAGTTGGCAAATAGGACTAGTTTATGCACCCACTCAGCAGTGTTTTTTAGGAGGCAGTCACTTGGCTGTTAAAAGGTGGGGATGGGAAGGTAAGCAAACTAAGATGTTGCTGGTGCACCTGATTTGATATTACTGCAAATTGAGCACCCATTCCTATCTGTGGTAGGGAATAGAATCTGCTGTGTTAAAGGTTAGTGATGGATATGTTAATGTTGCTTATTTCTATCCTAATCTCAGTGAACAGATAAAAGGCACGTGTCAACATTTCTATTTTTATCTTCATCTGCTTGTTTTTTCATGTATAGATCTCAAGATTTAGAAGATGACATGGTAGTGTTTAGTTAAGATCATTTGCTTATTCAAATATGTGTATTGTACATAAGACTTCATTAGCAGCAGTGCTTGATTCTAACAGGGTTGGGATGAATTTACTAGGTTTCAAAGTTCACCCAGTGGCTATTTAATCTTATTTGGGAATTCTTAATAATATGTTTATGTATTTTTTAAGAGTGAAATGATCTTTTTCTTGGTTTTACAAATCTGTTATAAATATTCATTTCATACACACCTCAGCCCAACATTCATACACCATAGCTTTCATAGATAAGCACTTTTAAAATTGTTTGTCTGAATATATTTTTGACTTCATATCATGCTTCAATGTAAATGATAAAATTTGAAATTGTTAGGGCTTTCTAAGTTTCAGAAGATAGTTACAAATCCATAAGATTAAAATATGGTTGAGAAAACCTGAAATTTTTCTTAATGGAAAGGAAGTTCATGTTAAGCATTTCAAAGACAGTTGAGCAATTTCAATTCTATCAGAAGTGCCAAAAAACATTTTTTCTTGGGTTTATTGTTTTTTAAAGTAAAATACCTAATGTAAAAGTTTTACTTTTGTTTATGAGTGCTTTCCTTGGTTTGACCTTCAGGTCTCTCCTATCGGTATTTTTGCTATCCTTTTTAGACTTACGGTCATTTTTCTTAAGCAAAATGAAATCAGTACAGCTTGAGATAATAATGACTTTCCAATAAACTCCAGGTGATGTTTCTTCTGCTGGACCTCAGGCCAACTGTGAGCAGCAAACCAGTGGGTATATTTGAATTTGTCTGGTATTTTTATCCCTCACCTCCCCAGTCAGCCCTGTGAATTCCTAAGGTGACTTAGTTGCTTTTTGCTGGGGCTATCTAGAGAACGCTATGGTTAAATCACCTTGCAGGCACCTGGGTGCCATCTTGTGAGATGAAGAAACCTGGGGAAATGGCTGCTAGAAAACTGTCTGACCTGGAACATGCTACCATCTCCAAACGTACACACTTAAGGTTAGAATTAACTTGTACCTTGAGCCGTCTGGGCCCTCTTTCCTCGGGAATGCTTCTCAGTGGTATAGAAAAGAAAAGCCTGAGTCTAGGTCAGATAACTTCCTCTGTTAACATTTTCTTTTCCCTCTTACGGCATTTGATGTGTCACCTGTTATGATCTCTATTTCCCCAGTGTTCCTGCTTTAGGAACCTTCCTCTGGCCTTTGGAATGTCCACTTTATCCTGCATCCTCACGAACCATTAGTCCCTTGATAATGGCTCAGGCCAAGAATTTTGACTTTCTTACTGTTAATAATGGAGTTTTGGTGTCCTTCCTCTACCACTTGTCTTCTTATGCAAGGCTTCTGCTCAAGAGGGCTGCATACCCGCACAGGGTTAGGGCTGGTCATGGCCTGTCAGTGCCTCGAGCTCTGGACAAGTGTGGGTCTGATCCTGGTGAGTGCCACATGGTGTGGCTAGGTGTCCCAAGGGGGACATGAAATAGCTGTGCTGGGCTCACTGGTGAAGCTGAATGAGAGTAGGTTGGCTTCTGCTACAGGATGAACTGGGGACTGCTGCCTTCTTCGCAGAAATAGTGTTTTTTTCCTCATTTATATGGTGGATGGCATAATCCCACTAGTATCTGTGGAAGGATGCTCCAGTGAGTAAGGAAAAAGCTGAACACATGAACTTAGTAACTGGGAAAAAGAATGACTGAGGCTGCTCCCAGGGGGAGGTCCTGGGTGGTGTGGCTCCTACAAAGGGACCAGAAGGGAATGTCTGAATAGCAGCAAGCAGAATAACAGGAAGAACATACATACATTCTTGTCTCTAACTCTTAGTAATTCTGCCCACAAGTGAAATGAGGATGAATGAATGTCTCGAGCAGGACAAATTAGATTTTCAATTACTTCTTCATGAAGAACTTATGAGGGAGTAGGGAGGCAGAAGCATGGGGGTAGAGTTTTGTAAAGTCCCATCTTTCTTTAGGCAGGGTGCTCTGAAGACTGTTCACATTTCCTGCTTTTCTAATAGGCAACTTGTTGTTGTCTGACCATCACTCTGTGTATGCCTCTTTGAAGGTCTCCCTAATACCTGGAAATGACAGTTCTTAAAATACAACCACACATAGGTGGTTGGGAACAAAATATTGAGAGTAGTATCAGAAATTGTTTTTAGAGTCATTTAAATTGTGGAAATTTATTTCTTTATCTAAAGCCTTATTCTAGGATCAAAGAATAAACAGGCACCAGTCTTCCTCGCCTGCCCTTGCTGAGCGGAGATGAGAGAGGGGTGGCAGCAGGAGGAGTTGGCGCTCCTCCGTGGCTAACTGAAGTTTGGCTGGGAGCAGAGGACCACCCAGAGGGAAAATTACTATATTGGGAGACAGAATGGACAAGTCGTTATATTCTCTGTTCTGTAGATAAACTCATAAAAATTGACAACTCAAGTCACTTGGCCCAGAAAACTCAGTTCACATTTCACCTTTGGCATAAACACCATGGTCATTTCAGTTGTCTTCAAGCACGATTTATTTCAGTGCCCTGCAGATAAAGCACATAGGTACAAATGTTTGGATTGAAGAGTATTTCCTGAAAGTGTATCCTAGATTACCTTGACCATAAAGTCTGAAATCAATTAAATTGGAACACAAACAGCATTTCCTTTCTGCTTTTGCTTTTCTATTATGTGAAATGCTAATTGCAGTTTAATTCATAATAAATAGTGCTTTTCCAAAATGTTTATCTGTGCTATGAGGGAAAGAATAATTATGTTTTTTTAACTCAATTTGGAATTTAAAAGTCTCTGCTTTGTTTTGAGGAAAAGCTGTTGGAAAATTGTACCAAGCAGCAGTCACAATACCAAATCCCATCTTTTAGTAGCTATGGCATCATAGTGTGGAAGGATTACTCTGGGGATGGGGGAAAGAACTCCTTACAGCCCATCCTATCATTTGCATTTCTGGATAAGTACTTGCTAGAGCATTTCAGATAGTGAACTAAGGCACATACCCTTGGAGGTTTTAAATAGCCCATCAGCCTCCACCCTTTCATATGATCTAGTTAAAGAGATGACTGGGAAAGTGGAACTGCCCAATACAGGAGGGCATTTGTTTTTGGGGGGTGGTGGGACAGGTTACTTGTGAGGATTGGCTACAAAGGGAGTGTAGAAGCACAGAAGAAAATACATCTTATTCAGATATTTAAGCTATTTTAAAATTTGCCTGAATTAAAGTGGTGTTATCTTCCACTTCAGGGTGAGCTTATTCTCCACAGTCCCAGGAACCTGGCTCTGGGGTGTGAAGTGAACAGGTTTTGCTAGCATGAAGTACTCAAGCCTGGGGAAGATTTGGAAATGGAGTACTAAAATAATATTGGGACAAAAATATGAATTTCATGAAATATATTACATCCCTGTTTTTAAAAATCTATATCACCCATGCTGAATGCAATGCAGTGTTTTCAAACTGAACAGACCTCATGTAGGGGAAAAAAGGAGGCTGCAAACTTGCTTCATTTGTCACCCACTTTGCTTTCAAATCGGGTATTCAAAGCACGTGGGATCACATGTTTCTACTTCAAGGCTGCACGTACAGGAAACGAAAGCCCTCGACACAGCTTGGTAGCTAGCAGAGGATCCAAATCAGAGTAAATTGTATAAATTATAACTAAATTGCCAAGCATTTGGACAAAGCAGGCATGCTAGTCTAATCAAGAAAGTGGTGATATTTACTTTTCGATAATGCAGGTTGGAAGAGGAATTGGGGGAGGAAGGCATTACGAATCTCTTTTAATGTATTTCTGAACTTGGCAGCCTGAACTGGTTTTGTCACATATTTGCAGCTTAAAAAGTATTTGGCTTTTACAACAGCCAAAATAAGTATCCTTTAATCACTTTCAACCTATGAACAGATGGGCAAACAGTGCTTTTATAAATGGAGCATACAAAATACTTCAATATCAGCCAAAACTAATTAGTAGCAATATCTGAACCAAACTCTAAAACTGATTTAGTGTTTAATATATATTATCATATAAGCGTTAGCAGTTGAAAGGAAATTCCCTGTTCAAATATTTGCCAAGCTCAGTGTCTAATGTTCAGACATGATTAACTTACTAATTAACTTATTCTATCTTTTCTCACATATAATCTTGCTTAATGATTTCTTCTTTCACAGAAAACCATTAGATATTGAAATCTTGATCATAGATTTGTCGAGCATCAAGTGAAAAAGTCAAACTTAGTTATTCAGACCTGGTCTTCCAACCTTTCTTCAGGTGACATTAAGGAATTGGCTTCAAGATGGGGGGGGGGGCGTCTCTTCTATGGCGAAAGCATTCCTTCCGTCATAAATATTTCTTAAAGTTTTTATAGAGTCTCTTTAGTGCTAAGAATCTATAAAATTGATAGTTATGCATCAGATGTATGTTAGTGAATGGGGAAATGGATGTCGATTGTGTGGTTGAAGAACAGAATTAGAATTTTGGCTCTGAACATAATGTAATAAATTCACATGCAGATATTTGTTTAGTGATGCACACTTCTAACCTATATAATATATGATTCAGTGTTACTTCAAAAAATTAAAGGAAACAATTACATTTGGGAGTAAGCACAGGATGGTTCTTACTGATTCCCTAAGTCAGAGATGGTTATTTGATCTCCATATATTTCACAGTCACAATATATTTCCCAGATCCGATCTACTTGCTGCTCATTCTTATTCTTTGTAGGAAATTGACCATTTCTGTTAATGGATTCAATATCTATGGTGTGGCTGTATCTTTTCAATACTGCTTAAAATAAAAGGACAAAAATCTAAAGTCAATCCCCTAACTTATCACAACCCTTGGATTGTCAATGCCAACCTTTCTGAAGTCGTGACATAAGTTTTTCCTTTCATGATTTTATTACACACAAGACAAGGAGGGTTCAAGTTTTGACTGTGCTAATTACTACTTCATGATCTTGGGAAGTCACATAATTTCCCTGAGCATCAGTTATATAAAATTAGAATAGTGACATTTAACCAATAAGGTGATTTTGAGGATTAAAGGAGAAAATTTGTCTGAAGTAAACACTTAGTGAAAGATTGCTGCTACTACTCCCACTAATGAACTTAATTATATTTTCCTTTTTTTTTTTTAACACAGGGAGTATTTGGTCTATTTCAGAAAATCTGAACAAAAAAGGAAAAATGAATAATCATTTTTCTTTCCATCTACAGTTTCCTTTACAATGTAATATTTAATTAAAATTTACATTGGTTTTATTGGAGGAATTAAAGAATCAGAATCTATAAAGGCAGGCCCTGAGCAAAAGTGCCTTGAAAATACTTATGTGGTTCAGAGGCCACCTTTGATTCAGAACCACTGCATTAGCAAGTCACTAAACTAGTCATGTTTCGTTCTGGCCTTCTATATGACTTTTAAAAAAATTGCAATGTTGCAATTATATAATGCATTTAATTTAATATTTTCATTCTCTTGATAAGTTTTTTAAAATCATAAGTACTTTCTGTATATACTACATAATTTTCATAAGTATCACTTTCATGACCTCATAATGTTGGGTATAATGCAATTTAAAAGATATTTGTTTCTGAATTTCATCATAAATGACACTATAATAGATTTCTTCAAATGTATAGCTTTTTTTTAAAAAAGATTCTATTTCTTTTGGGTATTAGTAATACAGTGAATTACCTGTGTTTGTTTATCAAAGGATAAGGGATGCCTTTTGCCCTGTGATATAATCCGTGTACATTTGCTCATGAGGAAGGATAAAGAAGTTGTTGGTTTGCTTTCTCAGTCCAACTTGGTTAAGTTGCACTCACAATGCAAAACTCATTGAGCAAGTTTTGATTAAGCATCATTAAGTTGGGGTATTATTGGGTCAGTTTTGTTAATATATATAAATAAAAGGTGTTGATTAAAACATAAAGATACCCAAATTAAAAGTTTAGCAAAACTAGAATCATACAATGTTATGGTAGCAGCAACTTCTTTCTAGAAGATTAATAAAGATCTCCTATTGTCATATACTTTTAAAAGATTGTGGCAGAGATACTTTTTTGCCCTTATCAGTTACTCTGTTGATACTAGGGGCTAGGAATAGTTTTCTGTTGCTCCTCCCTTGATACAATGGTATAAATACTGACATTTTCTTTTTAATAATTCCCAATTTTCTAATATTCCTTGTTTGTCTGGAATTGACTGATATTTTATCAGGTGGGAATCCCTTAGGCAAGTAGTAGAGATATTGGGCATTTTGACCCTTTTGGGAACACCCATCCCACATAAGAATGATGACAGGAATATTTTTTGTGATATAAGGAACTTTTATAAGTGAGGTAAATAAACTATATGAAGATGGTGAATAATTTTCCTTTGGACAAATTAAGAGTGAACTGTGCACTCAAAAGTCAGCTTGTCAGTATAACAAAGTCATATTCTAATTTTTTTTTCTTGTAACACCTAACTAACATTTTATAGGCAAAGATTCATAGATATTTCTCTGTTATAATAATTTCATCAAAAGTGACCTAGTTTTAGCAAAATCAAGCTTATATTTTAACTTCTTTTCAAATCCATTATTTGTAAATATATATTTACTTTTTATAAGGTGTCTGTAAATTATTCTTCAACTTCTCATTTCCCCTTATTTTTTTACATTCCAAATTTTAGTGATACCTATGTCTAGGACCTAAAGTAATTTTTCTTTTTCAGTTGATTAAAAAAAAGAAAACTGACAAAACACACTCATCATTTTGTAAACATCTATGCAGTTCTTCATAATTACTTTAATAAAGTTCAAATCACTAATATTAACCAAATAACTCATTTTAGTTCTCTCTGTCCCTCCACACTTTAGAGTCGGTGACTAAGAATTTTGTGCCTTTCAAGGCAACTTTGAAGACTAGCAGAGCCCTGTGGCTGCTGCCCGTGCTTTGTGAAGGAATATGGGCATTTGTGGAGGCTTGAATCTAGAACTCGCAAAGATGCAATGATGTAAACCAATAATTAAAAAAAGAAGAATATATAATACATATTATCTGACAGTTACACATATCCCCTTAAGGTACATTGAGGCCTTAGAACATGAAACTTTGGGTATAAATTTGGCTAATTTTGGTACTTCTATAACACTTCTTTTATTTCTTCTGAGAGAAGGGAAAAAAAAAGCTTTTGTGCTATAAGACCAGTCAGTAATTATGAGAAGAAAAGGGGGAAGGTGAGTGGGTAAACTAGGAAAAAGATTAGTGGATAGATTTTAATGGCGAATTGAATGTAGTATATAGACATATTGATTCTCAATGATAAACATCTGAAACATACAATGTTATAATGCGATATTACTTCATTAAAGAAATAATAAAAATTAAAATAAATAATATAAGATGAAAAATAAAGAAAAGAAAAAGCCATAAAGTTAAGAGTCTTTTAGATTTTACAATGGTTTTTGAAGCTTTGGGCAAGCCAGAATTAATTATTTCTATTTCATCTACATTCCCACTTTATCTTATATATTGAGGCTCATCCACAAAAATCAGGTTAACCAAGCAAAAATCCTCTTAGACGGCAGAGTTTCCGTTCTTCTAAGCTGTGCAAAATCAAACAATTTAAACAGAAAACTTTGCTCCGTTTTCTTGTACTTTTATCCATTTCAGTAACATCTCTCTTCAAAGTGCAAAGTGATATATTTTAAACTCATTAATCTACAGGCATTTTCTTGAGAAAGAGAGTGAACCAATCATAGATACAAAAAAACTACAGTTCAAGAATGTTGTATTTGGCTTCTTCCTTTATTTTGCATGTAAAGAAAGGAGTATTTTCATTTAAGTACACAGGAACAAAGAGTACTAACTGGCCCAGTTTGCATCTTTAGCTATGTTTCAAATGTAAACATGGTACGCAATTTTCTGTGTTTTAGTAAATCTCATTGCTCAGTGTGGACACTTGGGTGTAGGAAAGTCACCAAGTCAAACAGCATCTGCAAGAATACTTTTTATCAAAGTCTCTTGATCTGGAGTTGATAGAGTGGGCAAAAAGTTCTCTCTCAAATTAATTTCGCTATATTGATGTTCAAACAACACATAACACAGGAGATGCGGCATCATTTCAGAAGATACGACAAGCTTCAAGATGAGCTAATAGAAAAGACAAATGGGATTTCTTGTCATTTGCCATCCAGTAGAGACTAGATAGCTGTCAAATACTCAGAATTAGACTCCCAATATTTCCGCCACCAAAGAAAGAAAAACAATTACTGTGAATAAAACAGAACAAGGCTCATCAAGAGTTAGCTTAATGCAAAGTAATTCCAATTGTAGTGGCTGTGCCAGATGTGGCCTCTTTGCTAGAGTGGAATGTCCTGGCTGTGGGTGCATGGTCTACTATCATTGTTCTAAAAAAGAACCTAACTTAATGCAGACATAACGACAGTCTCAGAGAGAACAAAAGGCAGAAACAGAGTCATTGATGTCACTCTGGGAGTTGAGAAAGTTGGGATTCAGAGGTCCATATGTAAAATACATTTTTAGAGAAAGACTGGGCTGTGTCATCTCAGTGGAACTTCAGCTGTGAAAGAGAGATGTAGAAATAAAAACATTAAGAAGATAAAAGGGTTTTTGAATGCCAAAAATTGCAAGGGAACTAGACATTGGACTTAAGAAGACTTTGAAAAAACTGACAATATGCATAAAAAAATACAACAGGTATTATAAGAAAAAGCAGATGTAAGATTCCCCAGGTGACTGACTGTGGATGGACTACTAGAATGGCCTAATGGATAGTGGGGTACACTACTGTTCCTCTCAGTAGAGTGCATCTGGACATCAAAATTCATTTTCACACGATGCTTGGTAAACAGTCAGTGCCAAATAATTTTGAAGTATTCTTTAATTTGACATAGCTTCTAGGACAGGAAAGTTATTTTAACTAACTTGCTCTATCTGTCTTATGGAAATATTTTGTTCCTTTGATACTATAGCACTCTTTGATGTAGTTGTGGTATACTTTCCTTTGGACTTCCTTTCTTCAGAAGATTAATGTTATGCATATTTATCCTGGCAAATTTAGTTTTCAGATGAAATATGTGAATTCTATGTAAAAACAATACATTCCCTATTTCAATATATTCACCAAGGAAATGAATTTAAGAGTGTTCAAAAGTGTCTATTTGTATTATTAACAATAATAGAAGGTTTCATATTTTATTTTTAGGATGAAAACTGATCCAAATAAAATTGATAAAACTGACAATAAAGTTAAAAGGATTGGGCCACACATAGACATCTTCCAAGTGTTCTGGGAAAAGAGCAGATTGCAAATTAACAAAAAAACAGTCAGACTGATTACCACCATGCAGGCCTACGTCAGAGGGTGGCTCGAACGCAGAAGATTCCAAAGAATAATGACCAAGGTAAAGTTTATGGTAAATGTTGTAATGTATTTAAAATTTATGTAGACTCTAAGTAGAATTTTGCATAATCACATAATCATAATCAATGTATCTATGATTTTTCTAAATAATGTTCTGTCTACATTTTTATTATACATCTGGCCAGTGGCATACTTATCATATTTTGAGAGTCAAACCTAAGTCTGTCTGACTTCAGAGTTGTTAAAATATTCAGCCATTCTGGTAATAATAGTATTCAATATTAATTACAAAATGATGACCTCCAATTAGACTCAAAATGGACATTGGAGTTACCTGCCAAAAGTTGACGCTACATAAAACTCCCTCCTAACACTATGGAGTCAATTGGATTATCCTCACATAAGAGAGATGATGTGTAAAGCCCCAGCTGCATTTCTATAGAGAAGCACGAAATCTTTTGCAATCAGGAGCTGCTTACTAATATTTTGCAGAGTTCATGGAAGAAAACAGATTCAGTGATGTAGTTGACCAAGAATATGTGCTTGCAGTCTATATACTAAGCTATTATAGATAGATTGATTGAGCTTCAGGTCATAATAAAAATAATCACTCTAAATTGAACAGGGAAGTAGGAAACACAAAGAGGAGGCCTGAAAAAGAGAAGAACCAAACCCAGAAGAGAAATCCTTTAGCTATGTGTGTAGTCCAGCGCTTCACTAATACTTTAGTGGGTGGCAATGTGAATTCAAGAATCACACTTAATATCATTTGTGTCTTGCATATTTGTAGGAGAGTGTTTGTGTGTACTTAAGCTTACTATTCAGGATACTCAATTTTTATTTCATTATATATAGGTTAGTCACTGAAAAAAATTTTCCTTTTTGGATACAATTTTTGAGTGAATATTCTTCAATATGATCAAGATATCTATTTACTGATCTATAACATTATCTCTAAAGTTAAAAAGTCAAATGAACTGTGGAAAAACATTTGAAATTTTACATAATGGCTAGAATACTCAAGGGTTAATATTTTCAAAATGTTGATGTACAGAAAGTGTGATGTTTGTCCTTTTAGACAACATGGATTAGAACCTTATGAATAATATTTTGTGATGAGACTTTTATATTATGTTGCTGTAAAAATATCAGCTTGCACATTTTATCCGATAACTTCTTATCTTGAAAAATGCATAGAAATATGGAGAAAGATTTACATACTGAGATGTACATAGATCCATAGCTGGGGCATATTTTCATGCAGAACACTGGCAGAGAAGCACACTGTAATAACAACTACATAAGACAGACCATTGTCATTTTCTCTCATTCAGCTTCTTAACTATGAAAAACTGCTAGATTATCTTTCAGATGTCTCAGATCTGAAAAGACTTCCCTCATGAGACAGGTTGTGTCCCCAAAAGAAGATTTATTAAATTCAGAGTCAAAGACATTCAGATTTAGATTGGTAGCTGCCCGATGTCTCTGTGAAGCAAATATTGTTTATCTAATTAGTACACTTCAAATGGGGACCTTTTGAATCATGCTGTAAAGATATAATCAAAACACTGCCTGATTCTTAATGAACAAACAAACAAACAAGCAAACCAAACAAACAAACAAACAAACTACTGACAGATTTATCCAGAAAGATACTGAGTAGAGGGCCTCCCTGGTGGTGCATCGGTTAGGCGCTGTGCTGTGGAGCTGTCCGCAGCCAGTTCAACGCCCAGCTGGGGAGAATTCCACATGGTGTGGCAGACCTCTCCTGCCTCGCCCGCTGCTCCCCTCAGCAGTGTATTTCCGTTGGTCTGCCTGTTCTGCTCCCCACTCTCTCTGGTGAACCCTCTCGCTGCTCCACGCCTCTGGCCTGTACCCCAGCTTGTATGCATAAATAAATAAATCTAAAAAAAAAATTAGAAAGATACTGGTTAGAATATTGGCCAGAGGTCTGGAGAACTAAGCTTAAAAACATGAAGGAATTATCAAGGCTATATAGCTCCTAGGTCTGTAGTCAAATCCAGCACTGAAAGAGCCTGACGCAGTTTCTGAATCTTGGGTATTCTTGCCTTCACAAATGCTGGCCTTGAAAAATGAATATTGCTGCCACGGTTACTCTGCCACACAAATACATTTCCCACTGTTTCACTTTTAAAAGCATTATTAGCTTCAATTCAAAACCTAGGGCTGGTGTAGATAATGAATGAAGCTTTGTCATGTGTCTGCATCCTAGCAACAGAGGAGACTGGGGTCACGGGTGTCTGATTTTTGGCTTAAAATTGTAGGAGGTGAGCTTTACCTCACACTAAGATTCATATGGTGCGAATTGCTCCAGAAGTGTGACCAGTTCATTATTATTATTTTTTTTTTTTTTTTTTGCGAAAACATCCTATTGAACAAAAGATTAAAACGGCAAATTGGAAAATGTTATTAAATGTTGAAAACATTAACAATATTTAGAATCTGCTATGAAATAAAGGGATATAGAAGAGGAAATTCTGAATTATGCTGATTTATTTTTCGTTCAGGGAAACCAAGAAACATTATTGATATTGCTAAATTAAGAAATATAGGCATAAGTATAGTATTTAAAAACTTCAGAGAAGTACCACAACAATGAAGATGAAAAAATAAAATAATAAAAGTAATCTTTAAAGAACCATAGGAAACAGAAAATAAATAGCAGGAGCAAGAACAATCATTGGTGTAATAAAAAGAAATACATCTGCATTTGAAATTTACCAATAAATCAAGAAAGACCAAACCAAAATTCACAAAGGGGTACAATAAATTCAAGTAAATTAAGAGGAATATGATTTGTAATGAAAAATGTGGTTTCTCTAGTCTCTGTTTTGGTTTTGAAACTAGTTCTGCAACTTACTGACAATGAATGCTTATTAAAAGATCATAAATAATGATCTATGGAGTTTTTAGGGTTTTGTGTACATATATATATATATATATATATATATATATATATATTATCATATCGTCTGCAAATAGTGAGACAGTTTAATTTCTTCTTTTCCTATTTGGATCCCTTGAATGTCTTTCTCTTGTCTTATTGCTCTGGCTAGGACTTCCAGTATTATACTGAAAAGCAATGGTGAGAGTGGACATCCTTGCTTTGTTCCTGATCTTAGTGGATGGTCTTCAGCTTCTCACCGTTGAGGATAATCTTGGCTATGGGTTTGTCATATATGGCTTTTATTATGTTGAGGTATGTACCTTCTATCCCAAGGATTTCAAGGGCTTTTATCATAAATGGGTGTTGTACTTTGTCAAATGCTTTCTCAGCATCTATTGATAAGATCATATGGTCTTTATTTTTCTTTCTGTTGATGTGTTGGATTACATGGATTGATTTTCAGATGTTGAGCCATCCTTGTGTCCCTGAAATAAATCCCACTTGGTCGTGGTGTATTATCTTTTGGATGCATTGTTGGATCCTGTTGGCTAAGATTTTGTTAAATATTTTTGCATTAGTATTCATTAGGAGATTGGTCTGTAGTTTTCTTTTTTCGTGTTGTCTTTGACTGGTTTTGGTATTAGACTAATGTTTGCTTCATAGAATGTGTTTGGTAGTACTCCTTCCTTCTCAATTTTTTGAAAGAGTTTGTGTAATATAGGGACTATTTCATTTTTGAATGTTTGGTAGAATTCATTTGTGAAACCATCTGGTCCTGGGCTTTTGTTTTGGGGGAGGTTTTTGATTACTGTTTCAATTTCACTGCTTGTGATTGGTCTGTTTAGGTGTTCTATATCTTCTTTATCTAGTTTTGGGTGATTGTATAGTTCTAGGAACTTGTCCATTGCCTTTAGGTTGTTGAATTTGTTTCCGTATAGCTGTTCATAGTAATCTCTGATTATTCTTTTGATTTTTGCTGTTTCCATTGTAATTTCTCCTCTTTCATTTATGATCCTATTTATTTGTGTTTTCTCCCATTTTTTCTTTGTAAGCCTGGCTAGTGGTTTGTCTATTTTGTTTATTTTTTTAAAGAATCAGCTTTTGGTTTCGTTGACCATCTGGATTGTTTTTTTAAATTTCCATTTCATTTATTTCTGTTTTGATTTTTATTATTTCCTTTATTAAACTGGATTTTGAGTTTTTTTGTTGTCCATTTTCTAGTTGAGATGTGAGATTAGATTATTTCTTTGAGTTGTTTCCTGTTCCTTGATGTGAGCCTGTAATGCTGTATATTTTCCTCTTATTACTGCTTTTGCTGTGTCCCAGACCTTCTGGAAAGTTGTGTCCTTGTTGTCATTCATTTCTAGATATTTTTTAATTTCTTCTTTGATCTCTTCTTTGATCCATTGGTCTTCCAGTAATGTGGGTTTCAGCCTCCATGAGGTAAGAGGGTTTCTTTTTTTCTTTTCATGGTTCATTTCCAGTTTGACTCCTTTATGATCAGAGAAGAAGGCTGGTACAATTTTGATCTTCGTGTATCTGTTGAGGTTTATTTTGAGGCCTAATATGTAATCAATCCTGGGGTATGTTCCATGTGCACTTGAGAAAAATGTGTATTCAATTTTTAAGGGGTGAAGTGACTGATATCTGTTAATTCCATGTGGTCTAAGTCCTTATTTAGAGCTTTAGTGTCTTTGGATATTTTTTGTCTTGTTGATCTGTCCAGTAGTGAGAGTGGGGTATTGAATTCTCCTACTATGTATGTATTTTCTTTAATGTCTGTTTTCAGGGATGATAATAATTGTCTGATATATTTTGGTGCTCCTTCATTTGGGGAGTATATGTTGATGAGTGTTATATCTTCCTATTTTATTGTCTCCTTTATCATGATGTAGTGACCAGCTTTGTCTCTTTTTACCTTCTTAAGTTTGAAGTCTATTTTATCTGATATAAGTATGGCTGTTCCTGCCTTCTTTTTTGGTCCATTTTCATGTAGGATTGTTTTTAACATCCTTTAACTGTTAATCTCTGTTTATCTTTTGCAATTTAATGTGTTTCCTGTTGACAGCAGAAGGTTAGGTTCTGTTTTTTGATCCATCCTGCTATTCTGTGTTTTTTTATTTGTGTGTTTAGTTCATTTACATTTAGAGTTAATATTGAAAACTACTCAAAATTATAGACCAGTTCAGTAAAGAAGCAGGATACAAAATTAACACACAAAAATCAGTAGCCTTCCTATATGCAAACACCCAATCTGAAGAAGAAGAAATTAAGAGACCCATCCCCTTCAAAATCGAAACCAAAAAAAAAAATCAAATATCTGGGAATAAATCTAACAAAAGACATAAAGGACTTATACCAAGAAAACTATAAAACATCGTTGAAAGAAATAGAAGACACAAGAAAATGGAAAGACATCCCTGCTCATGGATTGGAAGGATTAACATTATCAAAATGGCAATCCTACCAAAAGCAATTTACAGATTCAGTGCTATCCCAATAAAAAATCTCAATGACATTCTTAAAAGAACTAGATCAAATACTGATGAAATTCATATGGAACCACAAAAAACCCAACATAGCTAAAGCCCTCCTGACTAAAAAGAAAGAAAACGGAGGAATTTCACTCCCTGATTTCAAACTATACTACAAAGCCGTAATAATTAAAACAGCATGGTACTGGAATAAAAACAGACACAAAGACCAATAGAACCAAATATAATACCCAGAATTAAAGCCGCATATCTATGAACAACTAATCTTTGACAAAGTAGCAAAGAAAATACAGTGAAACAAGGACAGTCTATTCAATAATTGGTGCTGGGAAAACTGGACAGCTACATGCAAAAAAATGAAGCTAAACTACTATCTCACACCCTGTACAAAGCCAACTCAAAATGGATAAAAGACCTGGATGTAAGACCTGAAACCATAAAATGTATAGAAGAAAATATAGGCAAAACTCTACAAGACATACATCTCAGCAAAATCTTTAAAGACACATCCCCCAAAGTGAAGGAAGTAAAGGACAAGATAAACAGATGGGAGTACATAAAAATAAAAAGCTTCTGTACAGCAAAAGAGACATTAACCAAAACTAACAGACACCCTACCAACTGGGAAAAGATCTTTGTACACAATACGACCGATAAAGGACTGATAACAAAAATTTACAAGGAACTCACACAACTCAACAAAAACAAAGCCAATAATACAGTCAAAAAATGGGCAGAAGAGCTAAAAAGTCACTTCTCTAAAGAAGAAAAGCAAATGGCCAACAGGTAGATGAAAAAATGTTCAACATCACTTATAATCGATGAAATGCAAATTAAAACCACCATGAGATACCACCTCACACCTGTGAGGATGGCACACATTAAAAATACAGTCAACAACAAATGCTGGAAAGGATGTGGAGAAAAAGGATCTCTTCTACACTGCTGGTGGGAATGCAAACTGGTCCAACCACTATTGAAAGCTGTATGGTGATTCCTCAAACTGCTAAACATGGAGCTTCCATACAACCCCGCAATACCACTTTTGAGAATCTACCCAAAGGGCACAAAAACACTAATCCAAAAGAATACATGTACCTGTATGTTCTTTGCGGCACTGTTCACAATAGCAAAGGTATGGAAGCAACCCAGATGCCCAAAAATAGACGATTGGATCAAGAAGATGTGGTACATATACACAATGGAATACTATTCAGCATTCAAAGAAGAGATGCAATTTGCAGTGACATGGATGGAACTAGAGGAGATCATACTCCGCGAAACAAGCCAGAAAGAGGAAATTATCGAATGGTTTCATTTATAACAGGACTATAGGGAAACCAAATAGGAGAGAGACACTCAGCAGGGTGGGGGCGGGGGTCGAGGGGGTGGATAAGGGCACAAAATGGAGTAGAAAATGGCACAAGGGACCACAGAGATGGATCTTGGGTAAACTGGTGGTGAGTTACCCAAGGGGGATACAAAATGTAAAAGATATAAATATCAATAAAAATATATATTTTAAAAAAACTGAAAAAAAATAATGATCTAATTTTATTTTGTTCCCTATGGCTGTCAAAGTTTCCCAATACCATTTGTTGAAATTTTCCTTTCTCTTTTCTTTTACTTCCTTCGCTATGGGGGAAGTGGTTTTAAAGATTTTGCTGAGATGTCTGTCATGTAGAGTTTTGCTTATTTTTTCTTCTATAAACTTTATGGTTTGAGGTCTTATCTCCAGGTCTTTTATCCATTTTGAGTTGGCTTTTGTGCATGGTGTGAGGTAGTGGTCTAGCTTCATTTTTTTGCATGTAGCAGTCCAGTTCTCCCAACACCATTTATTGAACAAACTAATCTTGTTCCATTGCATATTCTTTGCTCCTTTGTTGAAGATTAGTTGTCCATAAATATATGGTTTTATTTCTGGGTTTTCTATTCAGTTCCATTGGTCTGTGTGTCTGTTTTTGCTCCAGTACCAAGCTGTTTTAATTATTATGGTTTGGCAGTAAAGTTTGAAGTCAGGGAGTGTAATCCCTCCATTCATCTTCTTTTTAGTCAGGATAGCTTTAGCTATTCGGGGTTTTTTGTGGTTCCATATGAATTCCTTCAATATCCGTTCTATTTTTTTGAAGAATGTCATTAAGATTTTTGTCGGAATCGCATTGAATCTGTAGATTGCTTCTACATCAAACTAAAAAGCTTCTGTACAGCAAAAGAGACAATAATTAAAACAAACAGACACCCTACTAATTGGGAGAAGATCTTTGCACGCAACACAACCGATAAAGGACTGATAACAAAAATCTACAAAGAGCTCACACAACTCAAAAAAAACAAAGTCAGCAACCCAGTCAAAAAATGGGCAGAAGAGCTAAAAAGACACTTCTCCAAAGAAGAAAAGCAAATGGCCAACAGGTGCCATGAACATGAACATGAAAACATGTTCAACATCACTTATAATCAGGGAAATGCAAATTAAAACCACAATGAGATACCACCTCACCCCAGTGAGAATGGCGCACATTAATAAAACAGGCAACAACAAATGTTGGCGAGGATGTGGAGAAAAAGGAACTCTACTACACTGCTGGTGGGAATGCAAATTAATCCAACCACTATGGAAAGCTGTATGGCATTTCCTCAAACTGCTAGAAATAGAACTTTCATATGACCCAGCAATACCACTACTGGGAATATACCCAAAAGACACAAAAACACTAATCTGAAAGGATACATGCACCCGCATGTTTATTGCAGCACTGTTTACAACAGCTAAGGTATGGAAACAACCCAAATGCCCAAAAATAGATGACTGGATCAAGAAGATGTGGTACATATACACAATGGAATACTATTCAGCATTCAAAAAAGACAAACACATGCAATTTGCAGCAACATGGATGGACCTAGAGGGGATCATGAT
>PVIJ01004103.1:0-40046 GCA_004024925.1 Scalopus aquaticus | reverse complement strand
AGGGGAGGGCTCAAGAGGGGGGAGGAGGGGAGCACGGAGAACTATGGTGATGGCTCCACGGGTGAACAGGTGGTGGGTAACTTATGGGGAATACATAATAATGTAAAAGATACGAATAACAAAAATAAATATATATTATATTAAACAAAAAAAAATAAAGTACTTCCTTAAACAAAAAAAAAAGAAAGAAATTTTTCTTTCTCCATTGATGGCCTCTGTTATATATTAACTATCCATATATGTGTGGATTTAGTTATGGGCTCTATTTCCTGGTCTGCGATTCTGTTTTTTGTTCCAGTTGCATACTTTTTTGATTACTGTTGCTTTGTAGTATAGCAACAGTAGTATAGTTTGAGGTGAGGGAACATGATACCTCCCTTTTGCTTTATTTTTCCCCAGGATTGCTTTAGCTATTCAAGGTCTTTTGTGGTTCCATGAAAATTTTATAATTGCTTCTTTTATTTCCTGGAAAAAATGTCATGAAATTTTTATAGGTATTTCACTGAATCTTTAAATTGCCTTAGTAATATGACAATTTTAACAATCTTTATTCTTCTGACCCATGCACACAAAAAATCCTTCTGTTTCTTTATGTCTTCTTTGTCTTTTGATAATGTCTTATAGTTTCTAGTGCATATGTCCTTCACCTTCTTTATTAAGTTTACCCAAAATATTTCATCCTTTTTGGTAGTATTTTAACTGGAATTATTTTCTTAATTTCTCTTTCCTGTATTTTTTTGTTTGCATATAAGTATGCAATAGGTTTTTAGGTAGTGATTTGTATTCTGCCACTTTACTATATTAATTTATTATTTTTAGTAGTTTTTTTGTAGAGTCTTTTAGTTTTTCCATGAATATTATATCATCTGCACAGCAAATGTTGGTAAAACTGTTTGGAAAAAGGAATACTTATCCACTGGTGGTGGGAACATAAATTGGTACAACCTATATGGAAAATAGTGTGGATATTACTTAGAGAAACTAAAAATGGGAATACTATATGATCCATTAATACCACTCCTAGTTATTTAAAAAGAATATGAAAATATTTATTCAAAAAACTTGCATCCCTATGTTCATAGCAGCAAAATCAACCTAAATACCTATTGAAAATGACTGGGTAAATTGTGGTATATACGCTTAACAGAGTACTACTCAGCTATTAAAAAGGATGAGCATAGTGTCTTTTAGTACACAAAATGGATGGATTTGATGTGATTATACTAAATGAAATGAATCATAAACTCAAAGACAATAACCAGATGGTTTCACTCATGTGTGGATTATAAATAACCAAATATAGCAAACTAGCAAACATAATAAGTCACTCAGATTATGAGAAGGGGGAGGGAGGTTAGTGTGGGGGAAATGTGAAGTGTTGGAACAGTAGCTTTGGTGGAGGGTGAGTGAAGTATGTGCACACAGTGAGGTGTAAAGTTGTTCTCCCCAAATTATATAGCTATGTGAAAGATTGACAAATGAATAAATTTATTAAAAATTAAATTTTGTAAGATTTTATGCTTAAGTTTTTTCTCTTGTAAAATGGTATGCAAAACACAGCAAAGGAAAGCTGACTCAAAGGAAAATTCATAACGAATACATCCCTTTAAAAAAAGAGAATCATGAATTGTCTTTAATTCAAGAATAGGAAAATAAACTTGAAAAAAAGAATTAGTAAAAATTTATAAGATAGATAACTTAAAGCATAAAAATAGTTGAATTGATAAACTTGAACTGGCACTCTAGAAGAGAAAAAAAACTGAAATAGATGAATTTCAATACTTTAATTTTTAAAAGTCTATTGCGGTAGCCTATAGAAAATATAGTCACAGTTAAAAGGTAAACTGATGACAAAATTTGCATTATTTGCTGAAATGGCTTAATTTCTTTAATACTCTGTTTTTTTTACAAATCAACAAGTAAAACATCCAAACTGTCATTGAAAAATAGGTAAAAGACATGAGTATACAACTTTCAAAAGAAAGAAAATATATGGATTAAACAAGTTTAGGCAAGAATATCCCATTACAGAATAAAGCCTTCATAAAAGTTTGATTTTTTTTTCTGAGTGGGCTACACATCATAGAAATCTAGCAAGTGTGTATCAAAGTACCACTAAAACCTCTATTCATGGGATATATGAGCATGTGATAACAGGACAACCCACAGTGAAACTCTTTGATCTTTAGGAAGATCATCTCTCTCTATAATGCATGTATTTAACCAACTGAGCACAATAAACATTACTAAATATACCTATAAGCTATGAAATTGGGTGAGATAGATGAAATAAAAGCAATTAAATCAGATTAAATATAAATTACAAAAGTACTTAAGCTTTGCTGTCTACATTGTTATTTAATAGGCTTTGTATCATGGACCAAATTTGAAGGCAGTTATAAAAATGTACTGTCAACTAATCCATCGTGTTAAACATCGACTTGGTCTTTGGAGAACAAGACAAGTTATATCCTTACCGGAGCTAGAAGAATGGATGGACAGAAAAAAATGTAAGTGATTCAGTCATTTCGAATTTGATTTTAAGTTAGGAATTCATTTAGCCATCTATATTTTACGTAGAATTTATATATAATGACATATAAACTTCAAAGGTAGCCCATATTTTATATTGTTGAAAGATATTTGCTGTAAAATATTTACATTTTAAGGTGATATGTATTTAGAATAATTTATTAGCATCCCTTGTGTATAACCAGCAGAAAATTTACCCTAGCTTACCAAAACTAAAAGGTAATTTAAAGGAAAGATATATAAGAATGATAACTAAAAAATCACATTTCATGAAGAACATGAACTCCTTCAGAGACTGAGGGAGCAAAATATGAGGGACACTTTATTTGCCACAAGGGGATAGATAAGCTGCTATTACTTTAGTCTTTGTTCCTAAGCATTAAATTGCAATTCTAGGGAGAGGGCACATATTGGTTTAGCCTGAGTCATGTTTCAGTACTTTGCTATGGGAGGGCAGGGACCTTTGCTTAACTGTTAGTCAGAGACCGTGTCCACTGGGGAAAGGGTCCCTCCCTAATGAAAACTACATATTAACCAGAAGATCAGTTAATGGATACTGAGCAAGCACACTAAACAACATATATCCATTATGTTGCTTATTAGTGGTGAAATTCTATCTACAGAACAAGTTCCCCAATTTATAGCTTAACTTTTAGAGAACCTGATTTCTACTGTATTTAATGAGTGCAATATTGCTCAGAAATAAGATGGATATTACAGCCAATTTTTTGAGGCCTTCTGTTTTTGGTTCTGCATGCAAGGTGCTTAGAAATCAGCACTCTGTCTTAACAAGTACA
Source organism: Scalopus aquaticus (assembly GCA_004024925.1). Classification (NCBI taxonomy): domain Eukaryota; kingdom Metazoa; phylum Chordata; class Mammalia; order Eulipotyphla; family Talpidae; genus Scalopus; species Scalopus aquaticus. Next base: position 36,717 of record PVIJ01004103.1, on the reverse strand, counting down.
AATGTTTTTAAAGAGCCTGAAAAGGCAACAACTCTTCTTGGATCTCTATGAAAGAGGATGACACAAGACAAACTACACAAATACAGGGCATCATGGCTAACCAGAGCAGAGACTTGGAAAAAGAAAGTTGTAGGAATCAGTTCTGGAAGGAAAAATTACATCATAATTCATATATACTGGGGATTCAGTGTGACAACTCTCCAGAAGGATCCAGTCATTGGGCAGGGTAGCCTTTTGCAAAATTTGCCTCAAGGAACTCAGTCATATTCCCACAGTAAATATTAAAGAGAAGGAACTATTTTGAAATAAGTCCTACTACTCTGTTCTTCGTAACAAAGTCTGTCATGAGGAAAAGTAGTTAACCAAGTTGAACCTGTTGGAATTTTAGGAGAGTCTGACTGATCTGAAGAAGGAAAATACCCACCTCCTGTCCACTGTGTGCCCCCTAATTAGGAATTAAAAAGCTGAGAAACACTTGTGAATTCACCATCCAGGGACAGGCTAACTAGATGTCTGAGACACAACTGTGGGGCTGTGGAACATTCCAGCTTTCCCATGTGTGTATGGCTAATTGAGTGATAATTAGGATCTCTCTGTGTACCTTTTTAAGCATTTTTTCATCTGACAGGAAATTTTATTAATTTTCATGGTTCAAGTTTTATATTATTTCTGACCCTATTTGCCCAGAATATTAATTCTTCTAGTATGTTACTTAATGTTTGCTATTAGGCATAATATACTGTTTTAAGGGCATTGTTATCTATTAATAGAGTTACAAAGTCACAATGTTGTTATGTGCCTCATTCTGATCTAGTGGGAAATATTCAAAACTGATTAATTCAAGGAAAAATTAATAAAGGTATATAATACTTTTCAAGGAGAAATTTATTTCTTAAACATAAAAAGTGACATTCTTTGTGTGTTACTTTGGATTCCTCCAGAATCAGCCCTTGAGACAAGAATTCCAGTACAATTAACTTATTTGGGAGTTGATTGAACAAAATGCTATTAGAAATGGATAAATGTGACAGGAATAGGGAGGAAGTCAAAAAAGGGTGCATTATCAAGCAGATTACCAGATGGACAACTGGAGCTTAATCCTCCAGGGAATAATGTAGCCTCCAGCGCTGGGTCTTTATCTACCAACTCCCCCCTGTTAGTAGTTGAGTGCCACTCCAATGGGCACCTTAATTCTCTGGCATGTCTGGCTTACTGCACAGGTGGGCAGAGTGGGCTGCTGCAGCCAGAGGGAGCCCTAAGGCAATGCAATGCATATACTGGCAAGTCAAAGTCAAGTCAGCATGCACAGAAATATGTGGAAAGCTGGGTGGAGCACCAACAGTAACTGCATTACTGTGCTTCAGAATTTGGACTGCTAATTATATTTAGGCTATCACTAAATATTTCTTAAATTTGCTGTTGTCTCGTGCTATCTTCCTCAGCTAAATGAATGAAGAGAAAGTTGGGATCCATATAGTTATGTGTCAGGAGGATACGTTAACCTCTCTTAAAGGCAGCTCTGGTGCCCTTTGTCATAGAGAACCCCTATTTCAGAGCTAACCCTGTAGTAAAACAGACCCCGTAAATGTAGATCATCCTGTAAACGCGGGTTAAGAATTAGCTCTATTTCCTTCAGAGTGGAGATTCAATATCACCTTTTTGAGAAGAAAAAAATAGTTCATGGAAAATAATACTTACGAATAGATGTGTCAATTCTCATGGTTATTATCTAATCCCTGTTGAATGTCAGTTGTGGGAGATGGTGAAGGAGAGTCTAACTAAGTCATGTTCTGTGGTAGCCTTGAGTCAGGAGTGGCAAAGTATCATAAATTGTGAAGTCATTGGGCAGAAAATAAAGGTAATTCCAAATAGGGGAAAAACCAGAAGTAGAATAAGTAGCCCAAAGTGGAATCACCATTCAAGTACTTGTAATGTAGATAAAAGTAATAAAGATATGGGGGAAGATGAGGGGAACTAATAAAAAATGAATATGGAAATGGATCAGGAGAAATCAAAATCCTAATATTCCTAACATTAAAGTTGTCTTATGAAAGTAGGTTCACTTTCACGTGACCCAAGCTAGGTGCGAATGTTCCCTTTGATTATTTGAATGTGTGTATGTGGAGGGGGGAGGGGTTGTTGGCTGGGGGGCGGAGCACCCACATCCTTCTCCTCTTCCATAGGAGGTTGATACACCTCTAATCATGGAAGCTATCACTAATCATAAAAATAAAACTGGAGTTTAAATTTCTTCACATTCAGATAAAACTTTTTGGTTGTTTGTACTTGATGTTATTATAAAGAAAATATTTTCCTTTAGCTTTCTTTTTTTCTTTTCAGACTATGAAATAATGTTTGCTAAGAGACAAGAATGGCAAGGAATAGAAAGAAGCGAACTTCTCAAGTACTTCAATGACTGTGGCCATTTCCCAATTCAGGAGAAAATCGATGACATTTATCAACTGGTCTACAGCGGTAAGTAGTTTTTCATTTCTTCTTTTTCCTTTCTTTTCTTTCCTTCCTCCCCATCTCCCTCCCTTCTCCTTCCTTTCCTTATTTTGCTTTTATTTACCTTGTATATGCATATATTTCCTCAGATTTTTAAAAAAAAATCTTGTAATATATATAAAAAAGAGATTTACAGGACACATTAAAATAAGTTAACATGATAGCTTGGGGGGTGGAGGTAATTTTACCTTTTTAAGCTCTTAATAGTTTTGATATGTTATTTCTAATAGTATATATTAAACTATCATATTTTAAATAATGATGCTAAAATCTTTCTCCTGCATAGTTGGATTTGGTATTGCAGGACATAACCAAGTTTAAATGTTTAAATATTGTTAACTGTTTAATACAATAGAATTTTACATTTAGAATATAATTTCTGAAGAGTAAATAAATGAAAAGATAGTATTGCAAAGAATATTTTATGATTTAAGTGAAACATCCTTCCTTCCTTTGAAGACAAGTAGGGGTGAAAGTTGTCACCAATATGGGGGAAACCTCAGTGCATATTCCATGACTCCTAAAGATCCTCCTCAGTGTTTTTATGTCTGTACGGATGCTATGACTTGCTATGTGCTTAAAAAAAATGGGTGATGGAGCCACAGTTTAATTGAGAAGTAGGTAGACAAACAAGCAAGCATTTCAAGACTGCTTTTTAGTAAAAGAAAAGGGTTTACATACTAGAGTGGAAGGTTGAAGCTTCATTATAGGTTTGAAATTCTTTTCCTTCATTAGTTCTTAATGTGAATTTCCCTAATTCTTCACCATGGGCTTTGTTCTGACACCGCTGCACTCCTAGTGTCTAGGGACGTTTTCTGGACTCTGGATTTTTGTTTACTCACAGACTGGCAGGAGCACCCACATCCCTTTGCACCTCAGTGGTTGTGACTGGGTTGGGTGTTGAAGTAACATTTGTCCTGATGACAAAAACATTGTATGTTTATTATGAAGTTTTTAGGAATATATAAATATATACAACTGCTAAAAAATAGAAATTAATATTTGATGTTTATTTTCTAGTTTTTCTGTGAATATGACATTTTTTTTGAAATTTGAGATTATTTTCTGTGTGTTTGAAAATGTGCTTTTTTCCCTAATGATATTCTTAAATTTTCAGGTAATAAACATCATTGGCAATATTATGACTGAGTAATAATTTTTCATATGGATGTTCCATAGTATATTTACTGTTGTACATTTAAATTATTTCTATTTTTCTTTAAACAACAAGATAAATGTAAATGTGGCAAAATGGAATCAATCGGATACTTCAGAAATTCATACTGATCAGTGCCAGTTATTTAAAATATAAGTTCTTTTTTCAAATTAGCAGTTTTATAGATATTTTCCTCTACTGAATATTTTGGAATATAGATGATAAAAGTTTTTGATTTAGGACATGACTCTAGAATTAGCTTGCGTGGGTTTAATTCCTGGGTCCACCACACACTAGCTCAAGTTTTTTGGTCAAGTTTTTTGTCTCTGCTACCTTATTTTCTCAAACATGAAAGGAAGAAAATACTGCCTGAGTCACTGGACTGTCAGGTGGTTTGCATGAAATAGTTCATGTAAAATATGTGACCCACATAACAGTGCTTAAGAAATGCTGTTCTTTTCAAATAATTATTAAGTATGCTTAGATAATTATCAGATTGTCATAATTATTTTTTATTTTGAAAATGTTTAAATGTTGAACTTAATTTTATAGTGATACATTTTTTTATAGATATTTTATATTGAATGTGATCTGTTGTTTTCCACACATATTATCTCTTTTGGTTATTGTAATGAGCCATGTGCCAGAGAAGAGGATATATTCATTTATGTTCATTTTGCAGATGAGAGAATTGAGTCTTAACAAGAGCTAATTTAGTTCCAATAGAGCTGGAACTTTATCTCTGGTCTCTTCAAGGCAAGTGTAGTGCTTTTAACATTTTAATATGTGGAGATACTTTAAAAGTCAATATTATGAAAACATAGATAGGTGATTAAAACATTCTTGACAGTAAGTAAAGTCATTGATCTTTCACAGCTTAATGCATTGCAACATTGATTTTCTCTAAATGATTGAATATGTTAAGATTCTTTTTAAAACTAGGATTTCAAAAGAAAATCTAGTTTAAAAGCATATTATCTTTATTATAATACCTAAAATTAGGAATCTTTCCTTTAAAGAAAGGAGTGAGTCTAACATAATTTTAAATATATGTTCAGTTATGTTGTTATATCCATTTAAAAAATTTTTGGCTCACAATAAACTTTAATTTAAAATGGAAATATTCTAAGATAATGTAAAAAAATAGAAAAGTATGGAAAATGAAGTTAATGGTTTTCTACTTGCTTCTGGTATATATTTCACTTCCAAGGGAAGCTGATTTTATGCATTTTAGGTTGTCAGTCATCTTCATTCATACTCACTTTTTTGATTGTGGGTAATAACTCCAGATGTGCAATCTACACGATTTTTCATCAGTAGAATATTTCACCCAATGCATATGTAGTTAATTTAATTGATTAACTTCTTCAGTGTATGATATCAAATAGGTCAAATTCCTCAAAGTGTCTGAATGTGTTCAAATATCAAATATTTTTAGATTTTTTTTTCATTCTTTATCAAGTAACTTTTTTTTTTGACTAAGGGTCTGATATTTGTCTGAGAATTCTTTGGGAGAATGAGTCAACTTCAGGCTGCATGTATAGGCTGATCTTAGAAATTGAAGACTCTATAAGTGTGAGAACCTTTACTTGGTATTTATTTGAATCTGAGTGATGAAACTAGTAACAATTAAATGGCATAACAATAAAATGGGAAAATCATACATTGTGGGTCTATATTATTTTCTATTCTCACATGGGCCTAATTTTTAGCAGTGTAAACTTTGAAAAATTTCCAGTATCATTCCAACATGTAAATAGAACTTTTAGTTTACTTCTACAGTTAAAATGAACAGAAACTCAACAGTGAAGTCTATTTTCACTGTGAAGCCCTGGACACAAATCTTCAACTCAAACACAGAAGGCCCTTGTCTGTTATTTAAGCTGACATAGCCTATGAATCTGAAGAAACAAAGGCCTGAGATAGGATATGAGTTATTTCAAGTTCCCAATTCGTCAATGGCAAGCTGTAACTATATTCTGGGCTTCTGACTCCTTGGGGCACAGCTTTGTCTGCCATAAGTCAGACAACTCTGTACTTTCTGCTGCCAACTTTTTATTTGCTTAGTGGTATTTCTAAAGAGCAAATGTTTTTAATTTTTATAAAGTGTAACTCACATTTTTCTTTCCTGGAGAAGGCATTTAGTGTCATAGCTAAGGAATGTTTGCCTATCACAGATAACCAAGTTTTCTATGTTATATCCTGGAAGTTTTATGCTCAATCTCTTGATTTTAGGTCTGTGGTTCATTTTCTTTTAATCAATTTTGCATGTTGTAATATAAAGTGTTTCTCTTACAAGTAGCATAATTTGACCTTACTTTTCTTCTGATCTGACTAGCTCTGTTATTTTGTTGGAGTTGTTAGTCCATTCACATTTGATGCAATAATTAGTGTGGTTGAATTTATCTGTCATTTTGCAATGTTTTCTGTATAACTCACTTCTTGAGATTTCTCTTTCCTCTTATAGTGTCTTCTTTTATATTTTGTATAAATATTTACACTGAATTTTAAAATGATATTTCAAAAGTAATCATTTTAGTGGCTACTCTAGGTATTATGATAAATTTCCTAACTTATTACAATATTAAGATCAATACTAAAAGAATTTCAGTTAATAATTTTACTTCAGTCTAGATCTGATCTTCCTCCGTTTTGCTGTTATTGTCATATATAAAATTTATAAACCTTGCAAGAGTTTATAATAGTGATTTTATATAATTATGTTTTTTAAAATATATATATATATATATATATATGAATATATTATTTCCTGTGTTCTTTATTATATTTCTGGATATGTATTTCTATCCTGTGTCTTTTCCTTGGAACATATCTTTAGCAATGCATTATTTAAATCTGGAAAAGCCTTCATCTTTTTTGAAGGATAGCTTTACTACATGAAGAGTTCTTGTTGACAGTTTTATCTTTCAATAGTTTTGAGTGTGTTCTTACACTGCCTCCTGACCATCACTGGTTCTGATGGGAAATCTCATTAATCTAGTTTCCCTTCTTATATGCTGAGTTGTTTTGCTTTTTTTGCTTTTAATATTATTTCTTTGTCTTTGTCCTTTAGCACTTCAGCTGTGGTGTGTCTGGGTGTGGATTGTGAATCATATCATGTTCATCATACTTAGTGTTCTTTGAACTTCTTGGATTTGTGGACTAATACTTTTCATCGAACTTGGCAATAACAGTCAAAAAATTTTTGCATTGTTTTCTCTTCTTCTAAGACTCTCATTAGACTTTTATTGGTGCATATAATGTTGTCCCAGAGATCTCTGAAGCTATGCTCATTTTTTTTTCATTTTATTTGGTATGTTTTTAAAAGTAAAAAATATCTGTTGATCTGTCTTCAAGTTCACTATTTCTCCTTCTCCTTTCTCACATATGTTGCTGAGCCTTTGTATTTTCCTTTTGTTATTATATTTTCAGCTTTAGAATGCATTTACTAAAGTTTTGTAGTTTCTGTTTCTCTTGATGAATCCCATTTTGAGTTACTGCCATATTTTACTTTAATTCTTTATACTCTTATTTTAAATATTTGAACACATTGAAAACATTGAAAATGTCATTATGCAGTTTTGCTTGAAAAACATAGAAAAAATACATCATGACTTTTCCCAACAACCCAATATTTATAATATCATCTTTGAGATCCTTTTCTGTTAAATTTAGCATATGAGTGCACTCAAAGTCAGTTTTTATTGACTAATTATTCCCTAAGTATGGGTTACACTTCTTGCTCATTTGGATTTTGTTGCTGTTATTGAATACTAGACATTTTAGGCAATGTATTATTACAAGTATGGATTCTGATCTCCGTGTTTATCTCTCCAAGAGTTTATTTATTAACTTGCATAGGCTTAATATGTGTAATCTGTTGTGGCTCCTCCATTGTATTTGGCTCTTCATTTCTGTGCTCATTTATTGTTTTAATACTTACTTGTTAGAATGGCTGCTAAAAAGGTCATATGTGTATCTATATGACTTAGTTGTCATCTATACTTGGACAGATGTTCATTAAAATACCTTGAACCCTTAAGGTTTCCACCCTCCAACTTTGAACTTGCATGTAGAAGACACGATCAGTGTTTACTTTTATGTCTTCCCCATAATTTGCTTCCACTGACACTTTTGGGTCTTTGCTGTTGAATCCCATTGTTCCTCAGTTAGTTTGGTATGTGTATAGAGGTTGTCAAGTCCTTCTATGGCTTTCTCATTTCCAGAATCTCGAATTAATATTCTGACTGGTCTGTAGTTGTCCCAACTTGAACTCAGCCTCAGGCTGGCGGAGCTGCAGCTTTTCTGCATATATTTCCTATCAAATGTGCTTTATACACTAATGGATATGGATCTTTTCTCTCCTTTTCAAACCATTTATCTTCCTATGATGACAGGTTTTGTGGAGAAAAATATAATTTCATTTTAGGCATATTGACATTGGTTCAGATCTTCCTATCTTTGTCATAATTGAGCCTGATAGAGTCCATGACCTAGAGGTCTTCATATATTTACTAGAGAAGGACACAAATGGAGACAGGTAAATGAGTAGAATTCTTACCACAAAATAAGTTTATCAGAACGGAAGCAATGAAGGTGATTTAGGCATGTGGCCAGTGTTAGGAAAGCCTGGCACCTATCCTAATGGCTATATGATGAAAATATTTCTTCTACTATCATTTCCCTCACTCCAAAGTGAAAGGAGCCCCATTAAATGTACTACCATGAAGTTCTTTAGCAGATTGAGATATTTGCATTATTTAATACTGGACCTTTTGAGAAATATTTGATGTCTTTTTCACCTGGTCTGATGACTCTCCTGTTGAGGTCCCATAAATCTATAGACACTTTATGTGTATTCCACAGATATTTTCAGTGATGTCTATAGCTCTTGTGTAGCAGGATGCCCTTTTTTCCTGGTAATTTAGTAAATATTTTCTAGTGCTTCAGTCATATAAGAGATAAATGGACATTTTCTCTAATTGATAATTTCAGGAAGAAGTCATAAAGTGTGAAGTGCACTGGGGTGTGCTAAGTTTCTCCTTCCTTGGATGAAGCAATCCAAAATCATTTTTTTACAAAAATTGTCATTGAAAATATATTTAATAAACATCTTTTGAGTACTTGCTATGAAATATAATGTTATTTAAAGATCTCAGAATCCTCATGGCAGGACACACATGTATATATAACTATATAACACCACTGTAAATGCTTATACAATCACATAGGTAGCTAGTGATAAGATGATAGAGATATTAATCAAATCTTCTGTTTGGAAATCAGAAGAGATTATAGACTGTGTTTAACACTCAAGTCAATCATTGTGGCATGATTTAACTAGATAATAAAAGGAAGACAAAGATTTAACACATAAAAGAGAAATTGTGTGGAAAGTAAATTAGGATTTTCAGTACAGATGACTGGGTAACTGGAGAAGAAATAGTGCTACTAAGCTTGCTGACTAAGTGATGCCAGATCATTCATTGAGATCTAGTTGACTGTGGTTGCTTTTCCATCTAGTATTCTTCTTGTTTTGAGTCCCTTATTTACCTGTCATCTGCCTAAAAATGGATGTTTTAAATGCACGGTGCAAATTAGATCTTGTGTATAAATAAGTTTGTATCAGTAGACACTATTTAAACACTTTACCCACCCCAGGGCTTAAATACCCCTGAATAAATTGTAGATCAAACCCTAAGGGCAAAGAGCAACCCTAAAAGGTCTGTCACCACCTTGGACAGCTACCTAATTCAAGCAGCTAGTCTGACAGTTCTGCCTGTTCTCTCTTCTTTCACTTTTAAACAATGATTATTGATATATTCTCATGTTATATCGTTTAACTCTATTAATACCTCTTTCACCCTCACTGTGACTTCAGAAAGCCTGTGAAAGCCTGTGCTGCTGAGATGCACCGGGAGTGCTCACGGCCAGCAAGACTTTCCCTTTGTTCCCTCTCTTCTGTCCTATAGCTATGTGAGTTGTTACTGCAATTAGTAAGTTACTCTAATTAGCCATTCTGTTTTTTTTTTTTTAATTTTGAGTCTTATTATTTGGGTTGAAGTATTTGTACCATTGTTATATAAGCTGCACCGAGAATCTGATTAAATTTTGTAATATTACTTAACACCAGCCATTCTTCTAAAGCCTGTCTGTTTTCTTTAAGTAGAAAATAACCATCTTTAAGAAACAGCAGGAACAGCAGGGGTTTAAGAGTGGTGTAACTTCAATAAAGGTATAATTACTTTCATAAGTCTGTTAGAGAGCAAAGCTTTTGGCTCTTTTTGTTAGATCACTGTTTATTAAGATTACATCCTCAATATTCCTGACGTGCAGAGATCCGCTATCAGGTCATCGTTTTATATGATCAAATTATTGTAACATCAAGAATAAAAGCTTCCTGGTGCAAACAACTTTGCTAAGCACCTCTGATAAATTAAAGAAACAATATAAAACATCTCAAATTCTTATGGAATGTAAAATTTTTGATATAGTATGATTATTCCAACACCATAAACATAGCATTAAAGTGCTTTGTTTTTCCTGGCATTTCACTTGATCCCAAGTCTTGTTAATTCCTGCAGTGAAGTGAAAACTTTGAAAGGGCTTAAAGTACTTTTCAGCTTTACAGTCAGATAAGTTTTGCAGTCCTGACTTAGTGCACTTCTTAAGTCAACTTTAAGAATGAGCATTTTCTAGCATTTCTGAGTCACGCTGTTAAAAGAAATTATTCTTTGCTGTGTAAGACACCATGATGCTCCCAGGTGCTCTATAAATTATAAGCGGTATGAAAATGAAGGCTTATGATTCAGATTTGTAAAACAAAGCTTTTGTGGGAAATTGCTGGTTTGGCAGCAGAGAAGCCTGGTAATACTGCTACAGGCTTGTTTCATTAAAGTTTACCTCTAGATCCATGATAATCCCCTGAGAGTTTAATTTGACATTTTTAATTTCCAAAATTCAAAATTCTATGATTATTTATTTCCACGTTGAAATCAACTAATACTGTAGTGCATATGTATCTTTATCAGCACCATGGTAGCCTGTAATACAAGAAAATGTTAATAGAGTAAGCTTCTTTTAAAGCTTTTTTTTTTTTAACTCTTCGCAGGTATATTCTTTTAAAGCATTTTGATAAAGTGTCTCATGTTATGATCAACCATAAAGATACTGGGTTTCTATTCTTCAGAAGTATTTCTGCTAGTGATTCTTTATCTCCCATGATGAACAACCAAATGTCCTTTCAATTGGTGAACTTTGTGGTTTGGATAGAAAGAATCTGATTTTCATATACGTCCTAGCATGCTCATGTCCTCTTCAGATAAACACAAGTACATGCTTATAAGTACATCTGCACAGCACGTGCATTATGGTTAGGAACACCCATCACTAATAATAACTACCTATAATGAAGGAAGATATCAGAACTTTTGCTTTTACTTTATTTTTTTTTTGTGTGTAATTTAGTCTATAGTCTGAATCAAAGAGGACACAAAATTGAACGCACACCTACAATTTGTCATGTACATTTTCTAGTATTGAGATTTACATTTAGGATTAAACAATTGTTGAAAGTAGTGACTCTTAAACTAAGGTTTCATAGCATACATATTTATTTAAATAAGCAATAAAGTGAGTTCCAAATAATTGATTTTAAGAAAGTTCATGTACCCAGATTTTCAAAGAAATAAATTTGAGTGAATTAGAGATAATCCCTATAGAATCACTCTCATTAATTAGAATTGTAAAGATGGTTGAGGAAAGGACAGAGCTATCACTGGAGTGCTAGGAACTTACCCCGAGATGTGAACCTCTCCCTGGACTGCCGTGGCCAGAAACAGAATGACAACCCCTGTCTTGCATTAATGGTTCACATCAGTTGGCTAACTTTTAGTAGGTCAGCCTTAATCTGCCCTTGAGAAAAAACTTGTGATGTCATGGAGAGTAAGAGCAGTGTTGCTTCTCAGGGATGAGATGACCGTGCATGTAAGTTCTGCACACCGCTTGCTTGTGTCATTCTTTCATGTTTCTTATGGATACCTGGAGCTCATCATGGTTGGAAGAATTGTTGGTACCAAGTTCTCAGTGATATTTTGGTTTCAGTGAAAGATAAAGGGACCTATTACCAAGTATATTTTACACTGGCTAATCTGCGGATAATGACTAGCTCTCTAAATAACATTGTGGTATTGTAGTATTTATAGTATTTGGAGAACTTCCTTCCTTCCTTTCTTCCTTCCTTCCTTCCTTCCTTCCCTTGCTCCCTCCCTCCCTCCCTCCCTCCCTCTTCCTCCCTCCCTCCCCCCCACCTCATCCAGCTGTCTTGTGTTCCTTCTGAAGGTACTTGTCTGCAGCAGTTACCAATGCAACCAGGTTCACATTTTCTGGAGTCCTCATTTCTAAAACTTGGTCAGATTCTTACAGCTACTTCCTTTCTTCATTTTAACTAGATTTGGTCACTATTAATAGCGCAAGCTTCCAACATACTTTCAAGTCTCTTACTTTCTGACTACCTCCTCATATCTTTCTGGCTTGTTTTGCCAGTTCTCTCTCTTTAGAAAATCTATAACCACAAAGAAGGGGAGAAGAAGGTAGGAGAAGGAAGAGAATAGGGCATTGAAAGAGGAATTTGGTGGATAGAGGGGTGAAAATGTACCCCCAAAGTTATATAATTTTGCCAATGACCAAAAAATTAATAAAATTTAATAAAGAAGAATACTCTAAAAAAAGATTTAAGGTTTGTAAAACATGTTTTGAAATTATTCTGCAGAAAAAATTTTATCCATTTTGTATTCATAACAGAGATTATTAATTTTTAACTTTGTTTGTAATTAAATCTGTATGAGTTTAAAAGGTTTTTTAACGAATAAATCTTCAACCATTTGGAGATCTTCAATCCATTAACTGTACTGTTTTCACAACTCTTCAGGTCTTTTTTTTAAAGATTTATTTATTTATTTATGCACACAAGAAAGAGCTGGGGTATAGGCCAGAGGTGGGGAGGGTTAAGAAGATTCACCAGAGACAGAGTGGGGAGCAGAACAGACAGATTGACTGAAATACACTGCTGGGGGAGCAGGGGGTGAGGCAGGAGAGGTCTGTTGCGCCATGTGGGAAGCTCCCTGGCGGGATGAAACTGGTGCTACAGTGGCTGCAGTAGCTTTATAGTTCTGAGACTTAACCCCTTGTGCCACCGGGGAGGTTGCATTTACCTTTTTGAACTTAGATTCATTCTATGCTACATACATTTTAACTTTCTCATTCCCCTCAGACTTATTTTTCAAAAGGCCAGATCTGATAGACCCAACTGTCTGCCTAGTTTAAGCAGATGAACATGGCACAACCACAGAAAAACTAGATTTAGAAAATCTATAACTTTACATCTCTGATCACAAATGTCAAGTAGACTCTCAGAATTTCATTTCATTTTTCAAGTTAATTCAATTTACTCCTCTCCCAGATTAATATTTCACACTATCTTGGTCATCCTCAATCTAAACATCTCCAGCTTCCTCCTCTGTGCTGATGACCTTATCTCTAATGAAACTGATAGAGCAGACATGATAGAAAAGAGCCTTTTCCTGTCTCTCAATCTGTCAGCCTCTCAGCTTCAACATCTTTAGAACCTTATATTCTTCCTTTTGCAATGGATGAACTTTTCCTGGTCATCTCTTCTTAACTGTTCTTTCTGGCCTACTCAAGGATTTTACTTGTGCCTTTACCTTCTTTGCTCCTAATCATTTCCTGTCTCTCTCTCTCTCTTTTTTTTCCTTCTCTCCTGGACTATTTCCTAAGAGCATACAAACACTCTGTGAAATTTTTTCACTTTGGAAACACTCTTCCTAGATAGTCCATCATCTTTGGTTTTTAATCTTCTTCACTTACCATTCCATTTTTTTTTACTGCACTGTATAAGCAACTCCTGAAAAATATTGAGTCTATTTGCATGTCTTCTACCTTACTTCCCATACTTTTTCCTTCATAAGACATTATGAAGGACTCTGGACCTATGAAAAGATTCAGTGAAATGCATAGGAAACACTACTCAGAGGTGAGTTAGTGCTACATATATCAAGATGGATACATTAAAAATTATATGAGTAAAATATATGAGTAAAAATATATGAGTAAAGAAAAAGTTTCAGGACACTAAATTTAGTAAAAATTTTAGACCTGATATTTTATATTGTTTTATTTGTAATAAAAATAGAAGGACATGAGTGGTAATGGAAAGAGCAAATTCATAACAACACTCCCTTCCTTCCTCTCTTGCCTTCCTTCCTTCCCTCCCTCCCTCCCTCCTTCCCTCCCTTCCTCCCTTCCTTCCTTCCTCCCTTCCTCCCTTCCTTTTCATTTCCTTTCACAGAAAGAAACAGCTTTATTATTAAGAGTTTAGGCATATCAGGGAACCCCAATCAGTTACAAAGAATCTCAGCTAATATTGGCACAAGAATCTGGCATGGCAGAATATTCTCGCAAAAATAAAGTGTGAAACTAAAACCTCCATCTTAATATCCTAACAGAAATGCTGCTGAGTTTATCCCTGATGAAACTACTGGAAGCCCCAGGGAGAATAATGAAATTTTTTCATAAAGGGAAAGTTCTCTAGGACTGTTGAATCTGAGCGCCATGTGAAGTTATGGGTCTGGTATATGAGGAGGAAGTAGAGGAAAGATTAGGAAGATGTTTTCCTCACACTAGGTCATCTCAGTTTGCAGGTGAGAGAGAAACTATTAGCTATAGGGAGGGAGGGAAGGAATGAGAATGCAATTGAAGAGGGCATATAATGACTGTATTTTTATTTTGCAAGTATGTCATGGGAGCAAGGTATTATCTTTCTGCTTCCCTTTTGAATAAATAATGATCCCAGCACAATTTATCAGATTGTGATTCTTTACCACTGATTTGCATTGCTGCTTGTAACATTATCACATTTTCATCTGACTATGGCTCTGTTTTCTGATTTTCAATGCCATTTCTTTTATCTGTTAGTATATTCCTACACTAATATCCCAGTTGACAGAACTTTACGAGTTCTTATTCCTGGCAGGGAAAGTGCCACTACTCTTTTGTGTTGGACCTTCTTGGACAGTTTCACTGCTTTATAAATGTGAGAATTAGTCTTTCTAGTTCCATTAAAAATGCAGTTAATGTTGAAATAATTTGTAGAGAATTGACTTGCTAATATTATTAAATCTTTCTACTTATCAATAGGTTATCTATTAGCATTTTTATGTTTATAATTTGTATAAACTATGGATGTAGGAATTACAACATCTGTGATTGTACAGATATAAATATAATTCTGTAACATCTCCATTTTATATTTTACTTCTTTTGTTAGAGTTATTTCTTTTTAATTTTATTTTAGTGTGCTTAGAACACTTACCATGAGAGCACCCTCATAATAGCTTTTTAGTGCACAGTACAGCATCACAGACTATAAGTGCAGCTTTGTATAGCACACCTCTAGAACATGCCCATCCTGTTCAATAGATTTATTTCAAGTACCTTGTTTCTTTTGTTGTTTTTGGTATGAAGGAAATTCAGTTCTCTTGTAATGTTTCTTATGTTGGGTGCTAGGCACAAACTCATTTTTAAATTCCTTTTTCATATGTCTGAAATACTAAAATAGAACATTTTAAAAATCTCCAGTTTCTTCCTAACACATGTAGAAAAACTTTAAACACTAGCAAATGATATATTTCCTATCTTTTCAATTTCATTTCCTACCCTCTGTCCCTCTTGCTTACTCTACTCCAGTTAGTCTGATGACTTTTCTTTTTTTAATACACTAAATACTTTGCATTTGCTCTTTTCTGTCTAGAATCTTCTTTCTTTATGGATCACTTTCTAAGAGTTTGACTAACCTCTCACTCAAATGTTATTTGTTAAGAAAGTCCTTTCTTGAAATTCCTCTCTGAAATGTTCCATTCTTCAACTATCTTCTTTCCTTTACCCTCTTCCAGTTCTTTGATGTTTATTTTCCTTCATCCTACTTATCACTATCTGATATTACACATATACTATTTGTTTATTGTCCATCTCTAGTCAGTTAATTTCTTTTTTTTTAAAGATTTATTTATTTATGCATACAAGCTGTGCCGCAGCTACCAACAGCTCCACAGCACTGTGCTTAACCTGTTGCGCCACCAGGAAGGCCGTCTAGTCAGTTAATTTCTAATTAATATGGTCCTATCTTTCTCGTCCCTTCCTATGATTCAGTTAGTAGAATAGTACCTTGTACACAGAAATGTGAGATGGCATTGCCAGCCGTGCAGAATGGACACCAAGGTAAGAAACATGACAAGTAAATCTCCCCTTGTTTTCTGTAAAATTAGTGGAGTAGAGAAGAGTGAAAAGGTATCATGTACCCACTTAGTTCCAGAGATGATAAAGGTAGAACATTTAGTCACTTTATCTTTTGTCTTGGGGCAAGAAAGTTACTCTTCAGAAACTGCTTCTTTCAGAACTTTCCAAAACTTTTTGCCAGGCAAGCCTGTGGAGATCCTATAGTATTTCTCAGGTAATAATGTATTTATGGGTATTCCTATTTGGTTTGTTGGAGGATATGATTTCAAGCATAACTCTTTTGTAGATCTGTAGCAAATGTGTCGCTTCGTAGGTATTAAGGGTCGTATGGTCTGACGTTATATCTGTATCACCTTTGTTTACCAGGCTTCAAAAGGACATCTTGTCCCTCTTGTTTATTTAGTTTGTATTTGTTTTTAAGGTGAAAACAGCTTTAGTGTATCCTGAGGCCACATCTATTCAGGCATATTCAAATCATTTTCTGCAATGATCTGGTGAATTTAGGACACACTTGCACAGCCTGCCAAGGGTGAGTCATCCAACAAAAGGGAAAGTTAGGAGGGGATTAATTCTGATTAAGATTCAAATGCATGAGGTGATAAAGGAGCTGGCCCTGCTGCCGGCAAAGCTACTTTCCTGGGTGGCCAACAGTGAGCCGTCAGTGACCAGTTATGCTAATCAGACACCTGCTATAAACAATATGTTCATAGGAAAGTTAATAAACAGTACCAGCTCTGTGTCTGCTATGATTCAGCAGAAGTGGACTGTTTAATCAGAGCAAATGTTTAAATATTAAAAAGGGGCATTATTCTTTTTTTAATATATATTTTTATTGTTATTTATGTCTTTTACATTTTGTATTCCCCTTGGGTAGCCCACCACCAATTCACCCGTGATCCATCTCCATGGTTCTTTGTGTTCTTTTCTATTCCATTTTGTGCGCTTTTCCTTCCCTCCCTCCGCCTACCCCCCCCCCCCCCCCCCCGCTGATTGTCTCTCTCCTATTTAGTTTCCTTATAGTCCTGTTATAAGTGAAACCATTCGATACTTTTCTCTTTCTTTCTGGCTTATTTCACTGAGTATGATCCAAAAAGGGGCATTATTCTTATTGCTAAAATAAAAATAAAACAGTATGACGACTATTATACTTCTTCTTTGTGGGGCCTAGTTCTGTTAGTGCTGCATATAATGAATTTTAAAAATGGGTAGCTGCCATTTTATATCCAAGAAATCATTATTTGTCTCAGTTTTTGAAGACTAATCCATCGAAATTAAAAATACAGATTTATTTCCACATTGCATCTAGTGTCTTCATCAACTGTGGCTGCCATAACAAAAGGCATAGACTGGGTGGCTTCAATAGCAGACATTTATTCTTCACAGTCCTAGAGGCTGGGAAACCCAAAAGCAAAGCAGGTTCAGTTCTCATTAGCACCCCATTCAGTCTAAGGAACAAAACAAATGCTCTAAGCAAGTGGACTGGAGTGGGAGAGTAGGATGGCAGATATGAGGCCTAAGAACCAATATAATCTGATAGATTTATTTAGGAACTATTATTCATCTCCAAAACGGAAAAGCAGAAGTGCATTGAAATTCAGTGTTTATCTCAGTTACACCCATTTAGTCCAGTGAAACATTTTATGTCATTATTGTTAAAGATATTTAAATAATAACCTATCTTTATACAAAGTTTAGTAAAATCATTGTCTTAAGTATCAACTGACTTAGGGACTGTATAACCCAATGACATACTAATAAATTATAATCTAGAACCTCTGACTCTGTGGGAACTTGAAAGATTCATATATTTAAATAGATTTAAATAATTGCAAAAAGCAGGATAATTTTCTGTCTCTGAAATAGAAACCGAGTTATTCTTTGTAGAAATTGTGGGATGGTGACGTATTGTTTGCATGGTAGAAAAGAAGGGAAATGTTTTTTTCTTCTTTTTATTTCTTCCCTGTCTCCCTCCCTCCCTTCTTTCATTTTTTTATTATTATTCTCCTGCTCTTCTTTTCAATGCATAGATGCTAAGAAAGATGGCCAAGAGTAAAACTGAGATAACATAATATTACTTGTCACTTTTTCCCCAGTCAATAGATAGATTTGATTGTTTGTGTAAAGAGGGTAGATGCCCAGGAACAGAAATATTCATGAACACCTTGATGAGACTCTGAATCAGACCTGATTATATGGGCCCAGGTGAGAAATTCAACATCCCAGAGGGGGTTACTGAGCCTTTTTGCCCTTTGCCCTGCTTCATCACAGACCTCAGCTTGGGAGCCCGACCTTAGAGTAGTCAACAGCAAAGAGTTGCTGTGCCCAGTGGAGCACAGAGGTAACTGGGGTACTAGAAGAGTAGTATTTTTATGGGATGTAAAATACAAGAAGTGTCCCTGTTAAGTAGTCAACAGACATCAGGCTTTGAGAGCGGAGGCAAGATGGAAGAGTGTGAATATATGTGTGTACAGGTATGTGATACCTGGAGATGTTAATTAAATTGGGAAGATTTGATTACTTCATTTGAAATAAGCTACCTATTGCTGCTGGAAGTACTTTCTTTTTTCCCTTTTTCTTCCTCAGCACTGCTGGCTCTCTGTGAGAGAGGCAGCACTGTGTAGTTGATAAGGATTTGGACTCTGAGCAGGCTGACCATATAATTTATGATCCCAAGCGGGGCACTTTGAGAATTAAAGAACATACCATTAATAATTGCACTAGGACAAGAGGCACAGGATGACTCTCCCCGGTAAAGGGGGATGTTTTGTCACCTGTGCTCTGGAGCCACAGAGTGGACATCTGCCATTTGTGAGATTCTGTGTACATTGCTCAACCTCCTTTGCTCTCATTTTCCTACGTGCAAAAGAAGATAAGGTTCCCTTCATAAGGCTGTTGTGTGGAATAAACAAATTACTATGCAGAACACTTTGGGCAGGGCTTGACATATAGATAAGTGCTTCAGAATGTTAACCTTTATTGCCATACTATTTTGTTTGGTGGGAGTATCTTAACCAAATCTACTAGATATTAAAGGGTGTCTTACATGACAGTGTTTAAAAACCACAGTAACATATATTAATTGGCATATTTCTAAGAGCACAAACTTCAAGAGTATGGTCTGAAATGGTATGATCCTTAAAGAAAAACAATAATTACTCTTTTTGTAGGTAAAATAATTGGATTGTGTTTTCCAAAATAATAGTCAAATAGTCACCAAACAGTACTAGAAAACTAATCACAAGTTTGCATAAGACTTTATGTTGCAGATAGCATCAAGTTGCTCTTATTTATTATTTTTTATGGTATTCAGAAAGGTGATTTTTATCTAGGAAATCCTGTCTTGTAAATGGTCTCTTGTGTTGTTGGCTGATAACAAATCATTGCCCAGAGATTTAGTTTCATCTCTCTGCTATCTTCTCTTGATCAAATGATGGGATATATTGTCTATTATTTATTGTTGAGTTTTCCTGCAGAAGGAAGCAAATTTCAGGGGGTTTCATCTCTTTGTTTCTTTTCCTAAATGCAGGATCTCCACATGAGTCTGTCTTCAATTGTATCTGTAATTTTTCTCAGTGCTTTCTTTAAGTGAACTCATCACTATTCTCAACTTTCATTGTAATTTTTTATGTCTGTGAATTTTCTCTCTCCTGTCTCTCCCCCAGACTTCTTGAGTAAGCTTTCTTTTCATGTTTCCAGTGATCTGTGGGTCTTTCCATCTCAATATCCCTGAATGCATATAAGCGATGAATATGCTCCTGGAAGAGTTCACTAAAGGTTCTCTTACTTGGAAAAAGAACATAAAAAGTTATATCTTTGTTTAAAATTTATTGCCACCTGCCTGGGAAGTTTAAGTTACACCAGAGGCTACGTATCACAAAGACTTAACTGAATACACTTAATGGTGATATTTTAAGAATGTGATGATGGGTAGGAAACAACTCCGATTCCAGGTCTTTCTCAGATACCTAGTTAGTATCAGGCTAGCAGAATTCTACTCTAATTTTATTAAGGTAAATTATGATTTTATACTTTTAAACATCAATTCCTTCTCTACTACCTACTCCCTGGTAGGAGTGTACTTCTTTATACTCCTGATATTGGAGTTGACTGTATAACCACCTTTAGACTTATGATGGGTGGAGTGTACTTCCTCTCCCTTTGACTTTGGGCTCTGTCATATGACTTGCTTTTGCCAACTCATTTGGATATTAGAGAACATGCCATAAGTGAGACTGACATGCGCTGGTGTGTTTAGGCTAACCTTGTGCCTGTGTCATTGCTATGAGAATGACATGTCCCAATTCTTCTTTTTTATCTTTTTTATTTTTTTAAAGATTTATTTATTGATGCATACAAGCTGGGGTACAGGCCAGAGGCATGGGGCGGCTAGAGGGTTCACCAGAGACATAGTGGGGAGCAGAACAGGCAGATCGACGGAAACACACTGCTGAGGGGAGCAGGGGGCGAGGCAGGAGAGGTCTGCTGCGCCATGTGGGAATCTCCCTGGCCGGGCGACGAACTCGCGTCGCCACTGCCAACAGCTCCACAGCTCAGTGCTTAACCTCTGCACTACCAGGGAGGCCCCTCAATTATTCTTCTAAGGACGGATAAAGTACAAGTCTAAGAGACATGGAGCAGACTGAAATACAACCTGCAGCTTATAGCTGTGTAGGCAAGCCCAGCCTGATCACCTGACGATCACCTCACTCACATCATTGTTTATACCTGATAATAATAAAGACAGTGAACTAAATCAATGTTTATCACCCCGTGTTCCCATTATTCTGTGGTGTTTATTTCACAGCAATAGTCCTGATAAAAGTTCCCAGAAGACTTATTTTTAACTTCAACTAAATAAAGTATTTCAATATGTGGCACACATTAAGATATGTAAATTCACATATTTTATAAATATTGTCATGCTAATGTTGGAGGAGAAGGGAGAAGTCCCAGTAATCACATATTTAGAATGTCCCTTGACTCGATAATCTAACTTAGCAGATATTAGAGCTTCATGTGATGGAGAATCACTTGGATAGATCATTTAAATAATAAATCTCTGACTCAAAGCAATTAATTAATTTTGGGATGACTATCAGGAATAAAGACTTTTTATTCCCAAGGGTTGTGATGCGTAGTCTAAGAAATAATGGTTTTATTTTTTTGTTTTCTTTCTTTCTTCGCTTTCATTTTGAAAAATGTAAAAACATATAAAACAAATATAATGTATAAAACAAACTGATACAGGATCTATTTTATTCTTTTATATCCTATTGAATCTTTATCCACTAGGAGTTGAAAATTGAAGAGCAACATTGTCCTATTATTTTTGGATTCCTGTAGTTTACATCAGAAACTCAGTATGCTTTAATTTTTATGTTTGTATTATTTCTATTTAATATCAATCAGTTCTCCAGAGACCTCTTTTCAACAACCAATGTTCCCTTTGGCAGTGAAATCCACTTACCTTAACTGGCTGTGATTGTACTTCATACTACTTCTCAGAGTCATGATGGTAATATTCATTTTACTATCCCAAAAGGCTCTTAGTATTCATCAAATATTTGATTAACATTGTCTAATAAAGCTTATGGAATGCAGAAACATGAAACCTAACTCCACCATGATTTTTACTACTGTGTCTTTCATTAACACTGTGAGCTGCTTTTCTAAAATAATTAAAATCCATAATTGAATACACTAGAATAATTTTGGGAAATTAGTTTAATTATTCGAGTACTTCCATTTGGAAAGCTTGCATTATTTATTACAACTAAATGGATAAATGTGGTCCTTCTATTCCTTTCTTTTTATTCACACATACTCTTAAGGAGAGGATGTTTTTCATGCGTATTTGTATTTATTTTTTTAAGGAGTGAATAATAGCTCCTAACGTTTTGTTGACATGGACATAAAGATAACTTGGGGACTATAAAAACAATGAGTGCACTAACTGTAGAAGATATTCACCTTCAGAAACTGGCTCATTATACTGAGAAATATCCAACTCCTTCTCCTTACCTGGTATACTGCCTATGCTCTGAATTATACTATACTTTTTAGAAGAAAATGTAAGAATGGAAATTTTAATTCTTTCAAGATCCTCTTTGGAACAAAGAGACTGGATTTACTTTCTATACTGTCTTTAGACTCGCGGTCCACTGTTAGCAAGAGTGGGTTTGGGGTAAATGTAGTTCATTAGGCTGTATTAGCATCTAGGACATATCTGGTTATATATATAAAACAGAAAAACTGAAAATGCTTTATAGATTAGGAAATAAAAACCTTAACAAGGTCTTTTTTAAGCTTAGATTAAATCCCTCTTGGTTATATTCACATAGTAATCCAAGCAATCATGCTGTAGGAAGCTAAGATGTCTTTATTAAAAACACTCAGTTCAGCTTTATGACATAAAAGTTTTTCAGAATATTGGATGACTGTACTGATTTCAATTTTTTTTGGAAGCACATATTTATGAGAAATAGGAAAAGTGTCGGTGAAAATTACACAATTAATATTTTAGAAGGTCTGGGGTTCACCCAGTCAGCAGTAATATGAGGTGATTGGGTTATAAGTCAAAAGCATGCTTGGATTTCTTAATTTTAAGCTTTACCTCTGACTTATTAGAATATGTCAGCTAACAACAGAGCCAAATGAAAATACTCAAATTAAAAGAGAAATAAATTAAATCTAATATGAAAGATCAAAGGCTCCCCGTTTAAATTTATATTATGAATTCTCTCACATTAACCTAAATAATTAACTACAATAAGAGACTTAAAAAATGCCATCACCATTTCTATTGCTGAATTTCTTATTTGATTTTTTCTGTAGATTGAGGTTTTCCCTGGTATCACTACAAAACGATGCAGAAATCTTCCAATTTCTAAATAATTTCCCCTCCTCCTCCCATATTTGTACATAGAGAGATGAAAGAAAGGAAGGACAGTCAACAAAAAATGTTTATGGTGGTTTCCTCAAGATGGTATTACTTTATTTTTTAATATTTATTTATTTATGCATAGAACTGGGGTATAGGCCAGAGGTGTAGGGGGTAAGAGGATTCACCAGAGACAGAGTGGGGAGCAGAACAGGCAAATTTACTGAAATACACTGCTAAGGGGAGCCATAGGCCAGACAGGGGAGGTCTGCTGCCCATATGTGGGTTAGTTCCCTGGCTGGGGATGGAACTCAGGCCGCAGTGGTGACAGCATGAGAGCCTCAGACTTAACCCCTGTGACACCAGGGAGGCCCCAGGGTGGTGTAATTTCAGATGATATATATTTTTTTCTTTAGATTGTTTTCATGATAGTATTTCAAATGTTTTCTTATATTATTTGGTTAAAATCTATAGAGCTACATTTAAAAAAAAAACAAGTTTTGAAAACTTAAAATTTGAAACATACCTTACTTCAGATCTTTTAGTGTTCCTCATTATGGTAACATATTGGGAATCTCCAAGAGTGCTTACGAATACAATGCGGATATAGAATTCCCCTATTTTAGTATAGCATATCTTTAACAAATTCTGCCTCAAAAGATGTGTCAAAGAAAGATTATTTTATTTTTTAAGATTTATTTATTTAAACACACAAGCTGGGGTGTAGGCCACAGGTGTGGGGTGGTGAAAAAATTCACCAGAGACAGAGCAGGGAACAGAATAGGCAGATCTCCTGAAGTACACTGTTGAGGGGAGCAGCGGGTGAGGCAGGAGAGGTCTTCTGCGCCATGTGGGAAGCTTCCTGGTTGTGTATTGAACTCATGCTGCAGTGGCTATGATAGCATCATAGTGCTGCACTTAACCCGTTGTACCACCAGGGAGGCCCAAAGAAAGATTATTTTAAAATTATTTCTTGGTCATTGGTTTCTAGGACTTCAGGAATTTTCATTTTCTTTCCTATTTACCGTTTGGGTATATGTTCAGAAACTTTAATGACGTGTTTATTGTCCCCCCCTCCCAGTTACAATGCAGTCTTTGTGAAATCAAGCATCCTAGCTGCTGTGTTTATGATTATAGTTTCCGATTTAGAATAGCACCTGACATGTAATAGGTAATCAATAAATTTTTATTGAATGAATACATGTACAGTTTTCTGTATCATGTCTACATTCTAGATTTTGTTTTTGAATTTTAGTAAGCCCATTAAATATGTAGATTCAAGTATTTCTATAGGTCAGAAAATATTTTTAATTTAATTCATTTTTGCTCATTTTTTTTCCTGCTAACTTCTTTAGGAACAAATACATAGTTGTCTATTGAATACTGATTTTTGAACCTTTCTGGTTTCTTGGAAATTTTCTCACTTTTATTCTCTATTTGTGAATTCAGATTTTGGTAATCTCAGTTTTACTATCTATTGCTTTGTATGCATCAAACTGTCTGCGATTTAGTCATCTGGGTGTAAATAGTTTAATTCTTGTCATATACTAGTATGTTCTTTTAATTTCTTCCAGTTGTCTTAAGCTTCAGTTCACTTTATCTAACAGAATATTGTTTTCACTCCTTCCTAAAATAATACTGAAAGAGGGTTATATTATCTAAAAGATAATCACTTAAGCCTGCAAGTCACTTGACACTTTGCTGGCTTGCAGATTTCTACAAGGGCAAGATGTAGTGTTCACTCTGCAGAGATACCTCCCTTTATAAATAGTTAAGACTTTCCTCATTTAATCATTCTTTATTGTTATCTAGGATTCTTTACCTTTCAAATAATGAAAGAAAGGTAATTGAAACAAAATTCGTTAACCAGATTGTACTGGACAAAGAATGAATTGGTTGTACATTTAACCACTTTCCTCAAGAGAGGGTAAGGAAGGTCAGCTCAGCTTACACTGTTACCTTGGTAAGTTAGAAAAGAGTGAGTGAGTTCTCAAGATGGAATAAGTTACAAGAAGTTGTTGAGCATGGAAAGTTCAGAAAGAAGAACTTCCATATCTTAAGGCAATTTCTGAGGCTTAAAGAAAAATTCCCCTGACTTGAATATTGGGATGGAAATTATATTTCAAAGTAAATACACCTTACTCTCTGTTCTCTATTTTGGTGAATCTATATTTCTACATATTGATTGTTCTATATTTCTCCTGGATGATGAATTTATTTTCAAGCCATCACTTTAATCAGCATCACATTAATATAACACAAAGTTTGGATTTTATAAAATCATGCCTTTAAGGAATTTTATTTTTTGCCTATGGGTTATACAGCTGTTATATAGATGATAAATAAGGATCATTTCTAAAAAAACAAAAACCAAAAAACAAATCTCTGGTAGCAGTGTTTACTTTGATGAGATAAGCTGTTAGACATCTGCCACCAAAGGGTAATCAGCTAGATTTTAAATATTACTGTGTTTTTCTGGTTTTATAATATGTTTTATTACCCAAAAAATGTAAGTTCAGTATCTTTCCAAATCAGTTTGCATTCAGTATCTTTCCAAATCAATGTTTGTGTTTTCCTTTACTAAGGCATTTTTTTCCCAAATATTTTGATTAAAAAATATTATTATACTTGGCCTCCCTGGTGGCGCAGCGGTTGAGCGCTGCGCTGTGGAGCTGTCGGCAGCGCACAGTGCGAGTTCGACGCCCAGCCTGGGAGAATCCCACATGGTGCGGCGGACCTCTCCTGCCTCGCCCGCTGCTCCCCTCAGCAGTGTATTTCTGATCTGCCTGTTCTGCTCCCCATTCTGTCTCTGGTGAACCCTCTCGCTGCCCCACACCTCTGGCCTGTACCCCAGCTTGTATGTATAAATAAATAAATCTTTAAAAAAATATATATTATTATACTTGAGAAAATTAAAGGTGCTGCTAGCTAGCAAACAGTTTGAACTGATCAAGGAACATCTACTTTTGTTTGTTTCTTTACTTACTACCTTCAAGTCCTTCAAATAGCCCCCCCCCCTTATTTTTGTCTCAACAATTTACCGGGCAGATCCATAATATTCTTGTCTTCTCACGTATGAGAAAAATTCTAGCATCATTTATTCTAGGGAAAAATTTCATTTTTGCTTCTTCCATGTATCCCATCCTTTTCCAATCCAGCCAGGCCAAAACAAGGCCTGACTGCTCCAGGAATTTTACTTTACATTCCTAGTGTTGTATTTATGTGGTGCTCTGCTTAAAGAAGGTGTACCTGATGAAGAAATGGAATGATGGGCCAGTTCTTACATTTCTTTTAAATAAATTTTTATTTATTTATGCTTTGTTTGAAATCTTACCCTTTGACGCAACAATGATAGAGCCTGAGTGGACTACGCAAAGTGAATAAATCAAAAGCAGAAAGAAAAATACAAGATGATTTTGCTCAAATGTTGAATAGAGAGAAACAAAACAAAGGAATAGACAAAACCAAACTGAAATAAACCCTAGAAATATGACTGTAGAATTGAGGCTACTAGAGTGGAATAGAGGGTATTAAAGAAAGAGAGGAGGGGGCCCAATGGTCTAGGGTAAAAGACTATGGGTACTTTGGTTATGGGTCTGATGTGATAACATACACCCAAAGAGGTGTCAACCTTAACCTCTAAATCATATACAGTGTTGTAAACCAACGTTATCTCAGTAAAAACTGATAAAATTAAAATATTAAAATTTTTGAGTGCAGTTTTTAAATAAATAGAAAATATTCTGAAATTCATATGGAATCACAAAAGACTCTGGAAATCCAAGGCAGTCTTGAGAAAGAACAAAGCTGAAGGCATCACACATCCTGATTTCAAACTATTACAAAGTTACAGTAATCAAAACAGTATTATAGCAGCATAAAATCAGACATATGTATCAGTGGAATAGAAAAGAGAGCCCAGAAATAAGTCCATGAATGCCAAGAACTCACAATGGAGATAAGACAGTCTCTTCAATGTCTTGTATGAAAACTGGATATTCACTTCAGAACAAATGAAATTAGATTCATCTCACACAATTTATGCAAAAGTGATTCAAAATGGACTAAAGATTTATATGTATGATGTGAAGTTGTGAAAACTGCTAGAAGAAATCATAGGGAAAACCTTTCTTGACATCGATCTGAATGATGATTTTTTGAATAAAATAGCAGGGGTAAAAATAGACATAGGGATTACATCAAATTTAAAGCCTTTTGCACAGCAAAGGAAACATTTAACAAAATGAAGGGGCAGCATTTGAAATGTGAGAAAGTATTTGTAAATATGCATTAACAAAGTAATTAATAACCAAAATATTTAAAGAACTAACTCAATAGCAAGAAAACAAATAAGCTTATTTAAAAATGGACAAAGGCACTGAGTAGACAGCTTTCCAAAGAAGACATACAAAAGGCCAGAAATAGATACATGAAAAGCTGCTCAACATCAATAACACTGGTCAACAGTGACTTTAAAAGGTGCCAATCTGTAGTATCTTGGTGTTCTGAACATGAATATAACCCTGAAAATTTTTTATTAGCTCTCGTTTTGAAGATATTTCATATAATTCATTTTATATGTTTCACTGTGTAAATGTATCCAGTAGGACTGCAACAACATCCTAAATCTGCCTAGAATGATGTAATATTGTATCTCATTGCATAATACCATTATGCACACATCATCCAGAGTTGATGCATCATTTTCTGATGCAAAGCAATACTACTGCCAGGCAGCTGCTGAAGTAAGCTGACATCAGCAGAGCACTATATAAAGCACTGTTGGAAAGGTTGAGCATTGAAAATATTTCAGACTTTGTGCGAGACAGTTTAAGCTACTGTTCCATAGAACTGTTATTATTTTATCCATTTAGGCACAATACAGAACAGCAATGCCTCAAAAGTACATTAATAGCGTGGACAATTTCTGCTCTATTTGTGGGGAAGTGACATTTGCCAACCAGAAGAAAAGTATCACTTCTCAAGTGAAGAAGGCTTATCATCTTGACTTCGGATGCAAGGATGGTGACCAAGACAAGCCTTGGGCCCTGCATATATGCTGTGCTACCTTTACAACACAGCTTTCACAGTGGTTCAATGGCAAAAGACCATCAACGCCGTTTGCAGGCCATGATGTGGAGAGGGCCAAACAATCACATAAAACACTGTTATTTCTGCTTGGTTCCTCCTCTTTCCGGTGGAATAACGAAGCAAAAGAAGTCGAGGAGAGTCTACCCAAACATTCTGTCTGCATTGAGACCAGTTCCACATGGTGAGGGACTTCCTATTCCAGAACCTCCAACAGAATATTCTCTTGATTCCTCTGATGAGGACAAGGGTGAGCCAACCTGTTCTCCTGTTCCATCAGCATGCAGTGATCCAGATTTTCACTGTGGTGTATCATCAACCCCACACAGACTAACACACGAAGAACTCAGTGACCTGTTTTGTGATTTTGTGATTTGGTCTTATCCAAGAACAGGGCAGAATTGCTAGGATCAGGATTCCAACGATGGAATCTTCTAGAAGAAGATGTCACAATTACTTGATATCGAAAATGGCACCCGCAGTTGGAGCCTTTCTTCAGAAAGGAAAGTACTCTGGTATTCTGTGCCAATATTGAGGGCCTCATAAATGCCTTAGAAATCACTCATGACCCACAATAATGGAGACTACTTCTAGACTCTTCGAAACTGAGTCTTAAGGCTGTGCTTTTGCACAATGGAAACTCTCTTCCATCTATTCTATTCCTGAAGAGTTGTACAAGAGACAAGCAAAGAAATCTAAGTAGTCTGTGACTTGATTTTTTGCAGGTATTAACTGTAGGTCTATTACTATTGGCATGCATTTCGTGATGAAAACATCCATTTATTGCAGACTACAAGAAAAAATAGATCCAAAATTAGAATTTGACTGTCATTTTCGTGTTGCACACATACAAATTGATAGGAAATGACTAATTTTATTTCAGTAACATGACTTGTAAAAATTTGTTGACCAGTGTAATCACCAGTAAAATGCAAATTCAAAACATAATAGATATCACTTTGTCACTTTTAGAATGACTATTGTGTGAAAAACAAGAGGGGAAAATTGTTGGTGAGGATATGGAGAGAATGGAACTCTTATATACTGTTGATTGGAATGTAACTTGGAACAGTCATTATGAAGTAAGAGTTTTGATGTTCCTCAAAAAATTAAAAATTTAGCTCCCATATGACCCAACAGTTCCACTTCTGGGCACATATATCTGAAACAAATGAAACCAGTATTTTGAGAATTATTGGTATCCCTATGTTAATTGTGGCATTATCCATGATATCCAAGATTTGGAAGCAACCTAAATGGCCTTCAGTGGATGCCAAGATAAATGGTTAATGAAAATGTAATATACACATGCACACACATATGCATAATGGAAAGATTTTTCAGTCATGAAAATGAAACAAATCCTTTCATTTGTGACAGCATGGAATGCCAGAAAGACAGGTATGCTCAAAAAAAAAAAAAAGAGATAAACATATATATGTGGTATCACTTATATGTGAAATTTGAAAAATGTCAATTCACAGAAACAATAGAATGGTGGTTACAGGGGCTGGGATGATAGGGCCATGAGGCAAAGTAGGTGAAAGGGAACACATTTTCAGTTATAA
Source organism: Scalopus aquaticus (assembly GCA_004024925.1). Lineage (NCBI taxonomy): Eukaryota > Metazoa > Chordata > Mammalia > Eulipotyphla > Talpidae > Scalopus > Scalopus aquaticus. The sequence goes on along the minus strand of PVIJ01004103.1, from coordinate 7,205 downwards.
GAGAATAAGTTCTGAGAATTTAATGTAGAGTGTAGTGATATTTACATGGCATTGATACTTGAAAATTGTGTGTGTGTGTGTATCTACATAAATATATCATGTTGCTCATTTTAAATATATGGAAATATATTTGTCAATTCCTCAATTGAGTTGGAAACAAAAAGGAATGAATGAATGTCAAATGATAACAATAAAACTAATAGTAATTATTTATATTTGTATAATAGACTTTATTAGTGTTATTTTGTTGCTGTACCAATTACTACAAACCTAGTGGCTTACAGAAACATAAACATAGTATTTTACAGTTCTAGAGGTCAAAAGTCTCACAGTCAGCATGTCAGCAGGATTGTATTGCTTCTGGAGCCCTTAGGGAAAGTCATTTCCTTGTTCTTCCCAGCCTCTACAGGCTCCCTACATTCCTTGGTTGGTGGCCTTCCTCTTTCTTCCAAGTCAGCTCCAAATCTTCCCCTCTCTACTGTGCTTTCACCTTTACCTCTCCTTCTCTGAGTCCCTCCTGACCTATCCAGTTTTCAGCATAATCTCCCCATCTAGAAAATCCTTAATTTAAATCTGCAAGCTCTCTTCTTGCCATGTAATTTGACATATTTATAGGTTTCAAAGATTAAGATAGGTTTGATTTTCTTCCAGGGATATTATTCTGTTTACCATAGAGACCCCTGTAAGACTTTTAGAGCTTATAATGCCTGGTCTTATTAAGGATAAATGAGAATCATGTTGGGTTGGTCTAGATATTGGCATTCCTGGCACTAGAATTTGCCAATATTTCCTTCTCCACCTTACTTTTCCTCCTATTCCTCCACCCTCTCTGGTCTTACTCTCCTTTAGAAAATATGTCACTGATTATTCTTCAAATATGCCTCTACTTCCTTATACACAGGCCTATAGTTAGTAACTACAGGGTGTCACAAACCTGTTTTACTTACATAATGGTGGAACACTCAATACACAGAAATCATGTAATATTGAGCTGTCAAATTCTCAACATTATGGAAATGGATTAGACAAACTGCTCTGTCAACTTAGAAAAGGCATTTGCTTTCAAAGTCAATTATTCGACAAATCATAACTTAGACAAAATTATATCTGAAGTGAAGTGATTTCTCAAGCTTTCCTTGGTTTTCCTAAAAGCTTTGATCTTACTCATTTTTTTTTTACTTACACTATTTTGCCTCACTTGCAAACACAATCAGCTCTTCCATGCTATCATCATCAGGGTTTGTTCTGCACTGCCCTACTTGGAGGGCTTTTTCATGTTTCCAGATACTTGGAATTGGCATCAATCTTTATGCCTTTGTACCTTTATCATAGAACTTTCTGTGTGTGTGTGTTTGTGTGTGTGTATGTTTTGAAAATTGTGAGGTATAAGTAGTAAGATTGGAGGCAGACTGCCTCATTTTTGAATCCTGACACTAACATCAACCAGGTGACCTTGGACTTGTCACCTTTCTTCTCTGGACCCCACTTTCCTCACCAGTGACATCAATTTGTGAAGTACGATGAGTAAAGTTCTTGGACTAATGCTTACCTTACACTTAATACATTTTGCATGTTAGCTATTCTTTTGCAGTGATTACTCATGCATATACCTCTGTGTGTCATAGTAGATTATAGACTGCTAAAAGACAATGACAGTATTCATTATATATGATAGAGAGTCCTTGGTATAGAACAGAATCCTGAAAATATGAAAAGTGAATTAAATTCTTTATGAACTTTCATTCCTTCCCTTTTTCCTATATCCAGTAACTTTGTGAATGACGTCATCATCTTCCCATTTGCCCGAGTTCCAACCTTGTACTCATTCTTTACAATTCCTTTTATTTACTTTCTCTTTTAATACTTGTCCTTTATCTGCCTCTATCTATTGTCCCATTCCTGAAGACTATATGTCATACTATAATGGCTCATAGGTGGTTTTCCTCCTACTGCGTAAAATCCATTCTCATTGTAACCTTTAGGAGACATGAGCAACATCATGGTACTGCCTTTCTTGCAACCCCTCATGTCTTCATTGCATGTAGAGTAACATAATTGTCCTGTGTCCTGACTTATCAAGCTTTCCATGTCCTGGTTGCTGCTTGCTCCTCCAGCCTCATCTTGCTCCCTTGGCATTCTCTCTGCCTTTCACACCCAATCAATTTCTTCCCACCTAAGGGTCCATTGTTCTTTGTGGGTAGACTACTAAAGGCTCACCCTGTTGGGATCTGGACTGAGCTGTATATTATAATTTCTCTCTGTTATGGAAATGATGCAGTCACCCAAGTGCCTTGAGATCTCTGCTGGTGTCTTTGGCACAAACATGAAAATTGAAGTCTTGGTTTTTGTTTTTGTTTCCTAATCAGAGTTCTCATTTTTTGGCATTTAAAGTACCAGCTCGTTAGTGACTTTGGGGTATTGAAATTACTAAAGGCAACAAAAGATCAAGATTTTGAATGACATTCATACCTGTGTAGTTGCATTGAGATTTATTTCCTGGCTTGCTACGGGTTGTTTTCTTTATATTCCCTTATTTGTTGCAGGGACTTGTTGCAATTGTTGTAAATGTTTATATCTACTTATTAGAGTGATTACTGTGCATTTATATCTCAGCAGTGTGCATACTGTAACTCACACAAAATGTTAGTTGTTAAAAACCACTGCTGGGCCTGAGTTAATTAAAAATACAGAGGAGGCTGAATCTTATTGTGGGTGTAGTATCAGGCTTTGTTTGGACAGTTTTTATATATTGTGAAGTGGGAAATGCAGAAAATAAAAAAGAAGAAGGAAAGCATTGTATCTGGATAGAGCCACATGCTTGAACCACAGTTGCTAATTTTTATACAAATAATACTTGGCTTATGTTTAATTATGATCCTTCTTTTCAGAAATTTATATGTCATCAAGCACTAGGCAGAAAATAGATTTTTGTGCCGTTTCCAAATTTCCTTTTCTACTCTCTCCTCCATTACTTGCACCCACCTGCTTGCTTTTTTTACCCTCAGTGAAGGACAGTGTTAATAGCAGTAACAGCACTTGAATTAACTTTATTTTCTATCTGTTTTCAGAATGGTTCAAGGTCCACAGCAAGGTGAATCTTTCTTAGACTATGCATGCATTCTCTAACTACAGAGATCACTCAAGGGTGAAAGTACTGATTGCTGGGAGCCATTAGGATCACCCTTCTTCTCTTCCTTTAGAAAGACAGGAAAGTTATAAGGTTGCTTAATGCAAGAAACATAAGATCTATCTCCAATTGTATGATTAGGAGGCAATTTCAACATGCATGTTTTGGCAAGTTAATATAACAAACATTTCTGTGTCTTCTTGGCTGGATTAATAATATTTAATCCACATGAATGATCACCAATTGGTGACATGTTTTATAGAAATGGCAACATGCTCTCCAGATTATTTTAGAAATCCTAGTGTTGATTTTTAATGGGTTCTGTAAAGGATTCTTTTAATTTATTTTATACCCCCTCTTTCTCAGTGAGAAAAACATGAGAGAATGAAGGATAAGAAAAAAAAATTTTAAAGGTATTTGAAAGTTGTTATTCATTTGAATATAAGGATGAAGAGACCATTTCTGGATTCCCTACTTGGGTGGTTGAGGTGATAATGCTAGCATTGACTGAGGTAGGGTATGTAAAACGAAAACTTGTGCAGATCAGTACCAACCAAGGGTTACTATACATCATTGGGTTAGAGATGCACACAAGACAGATAAGTGTCTAAGGAATGAGGGTAATGGCTCCTCCCATTAGTGCCAGAATTGATTTTACTCATCTAATTTGCTAGATTGTGTTTTTTTTCCTCCCTTTCTATCCGACATTCTGTCACCCCATCTGTAAACCACATTTGTGCCAGAGGATGACTTTCCCTGACATAGGAGTACATTTCTTTGGTTAAAGACCTATTGTGAAGTCACCATCACCTGTAGAAATCTCTAACGTGAGTCAGGAGTTCAAAAGCCAAAGATGGCCACTTTAATTATTCTAGGCAAGACAGTGGATGGCAAAGGGTAACTTTCAAACAATCAGTTTTATTCATATACTTTATTAGCATAGCAGGATATGAAAGCAGTATGGAAAAGGATATATCTAAGCTAATGTTTCCTCCTATCTGTTCCCTCATGGACTATTGTCAGTGTTATGCTATGGTTAGCAATCTTCTTGAGGTAAGCAGTCAACCAGGTCACAGAAAATTGCAGTAACTACTGTGAGGGATAAATACATCTTTCATATGCATTATTACCATGCAATATTTCATTAAAGAAATGAATTTTCATGGGATGGCTGATAGTGGGAAGAGAGTCACTTCCCAGGTGCATTAATGGAGATACTACAAATATGAGACCTGAGAAACTGTATCGTACTATTGAAAAACTGCACTGTAGTGGAGGGAAGGGATTGATAGAAAAAATAGGAAATACGTTAGTTCCATTAAAATTGAATAATGGAGTGAAAGGATAAAGTGTAGCCAGGGACACATTTTTCCAGTCTTATGGATTTAGCTCATAGGATGTTTTCATTTTAAACTGAAGGTCTATCTTGAAAGTAAAGGATTGTTTTTTATGAAAGTGCAATACCATCAGAAGCTGGCAGTAAACCACATTTGAAGCATTTAGTTTTATCTTTTTGAAAATATTTCTAAGCATATTCCATTGAAAGTGTCTAATAGGGATGTTGTGTTTGTTATTGTCTATTGATGTTGAATAGAGTATGACACTTGGTGGTTGATGTTTATCAACATAAATCTATGTAGATATATAAATGTTCTATTGTGTGTAGTGAAATATTGTATATATGCATGTATATATGCATATATATGGTAAGTGAATGTCAAAGACTTTTAAGAAGCACAGCTGAGTCTTTTCAAAGCCATTAGTTTAGTACTTTAACTTTTTTTCACTGACGCTGCAACTTATTTTTCAAGTTATTACAATATTTCACAGTTTATTTTTCTCTTCAAATTTAGTAACTGCTTTTCTTGTGTTCATAGAGCTAACACCAGTAAGATGCAAAATTAGAGACACCTACTCTTTCTAATATTTTATTATCTTAAACACAAATGTTAATATTTTCATTTTAATGAGTGAACAAAAGTTTTAATCATGTTTACGTTTAGCTTGTATTTCAGATTCTAGACAATTTCTCATTAATATACTTATTTCATTTAAGAGAACTCCAGTAGCATAGAAACCATATTCTATGTTTATATATGTGTATGTATGTATTTATATACAAATATATTTAATTACAGAGATATCTTGAGTCCATAAAGCATGACAGCAAAGCAGGTCAATTTCTTAAACAACAGTATTTCATTCAGTACCTTGGTGGTTGTAATTAACGTTTCTGTTTAGTTCTAATTATAGTTTTTGTATCACAGCCATTATGCTAATGGTGTTATTCAGTAGTATGTGAGATTGCATTCATTATCACTGGTGAATTAAACCTTTATTAAAGAAAAATTCCCGCAGGCCTCATTCTGGAGTTAAGTAATTATTCATTTGGTTTTATCCTAGCAATTAGCTTATATACTGTAGCACTCATTATTGAGTTTCTATACCTCACTGAATGAGATTAACCCACCATGGTAAATAAATGCCTAACAACTCCCAAGCTCACAATGTGTTGCTTTTTAAGCATATTATTATATAACAAAATAAGGAATCAGAATGCATTGAAGCAGCATTCTGGATTCCAGTAAATAATGGACTTGCTGGGAAGACTATGCTGGACATTTTGTGTTTAATTCAGAATTTTAAAAAATGCATTTGAAGTCCTCCAACGCTGTTCACCTTTGTGGGTGTGTGTTTTCTTTGTTTAATTCTATTCTATTACTTGCTTGCTTGTTGAATTATGTTACTATACCCATTTGATGTTGATAAAAGCCTATTTCAATATTACAGAGTCTAAATAGAACATCCAATTAGATCTCCATTCCAAATGTATTTGGAGAGGGCTAAATCACCAAATCGAAGTCTTTAGCTGGATGAGATGTTGGATCATTCATTATAAATCACTAGAATTTGTTTACGCTATAGTTTTAATAAAACTATTTTAAAATACTACTCCATATCCTTTCATGCCATCAAAAGTTCCACCTCTCACTGTCCTATAGAAAAGACCACCCACATTTTCAAGTTTCTACACTCATTATCGGTCAATGTTACCTTTTGAAGTAAAATATCTGCTCTTATCTCTTCTTTTTGAGAATTATCTTAGTTTATCTCCTCTGTCTCCTTTAATTTTTTGTCTAGGATTTACTTATTTCATAAAACACTGCAAATTAAGTGTAGAACTGATTCCTTTTGAATCGTATCTGCCTCTTCAATACTTAAGGAGAAAGTTGTCACCTTTCTCTTTACACTTTTTAATGCAGTCTGTAGTTTATATATTAAGGGACAACCTCAAAACAGCAGCGTGAAGTTTGTTACTATGGCAATGATATATCTGGAAAGATTCTATTAACAACTTTTCATAATGTATTTATGTTCTGGACCTGAAATGAAATTTAGATGAAAATGAATTTAGAAGTTTCAAAATTTGGTTGTTTCTAATTCATGGTCTATCCCAAATATATTTTTGAAAAATGAACAGTATTTTCATAAATAGCATTTTTATCTTCTTGAAATCAGTGTGCTCAAATTAGCATAAATCTTAGTGCCTATTTTACAATTAGGATATTCCTTATAGGATTAGTGGTAAATATTCATAAGGCAAACTAATGTATTTATTTCTCAATGTCTTTCCTTGTAGTGGATAAATATTGCATGGTAATCCATATTTTCACCTGTCAAGCAGGTAAAGAAGTACTGAGCAGAATAGTAATATCAATATACTTCTAGAAAAGTTTCATATATTAAAGGAATCAAGTATTAAAAAGACATATTTAAAACTCTATTTATCAGTCATCCATCCATCCATCCATCCATCCATCCATCCATCCATCCACCCACCCACCCATCCATCATCCTAGTTATCTAAATATCTTTAAAAATACTATTCAGCATGGAAAGAAGATAAACACATGCAATTTGCAGCGACATGGATGGAATTAGAGGGGATCATACTCAGTGAAATAAGCCAGAAAGAAAGAGAAAAATATCGAATGGTTTCACTTATAACAGGACTATAGGGAGGCCGGGTGGGAGAGAGACAATCAGTGGGGGGGAGGGGGGGAGGAAGGAGCCGGAG